>SSNR01000107.1:475951-519896 GCA_006937965.1 Callopanchax toddi | reverse complement strand
GGGGGGGGGGGGGGGGGGGGGGGGGGGGCATGTTCATTTTTATGACAGTGATTTGAAATGGACACTAGGGGGTGCTAAAAACAAGCTAAAACTGCATAGTGTGCCTTTAAAGTTCAGATTTTATGAAGTGGGTTTCTGTGGTTAAAGCCATACTCAGTAGCCTGGTAAACGAACGAGGTCTCGCTAGCTAGTTTACAAAAACACGACTCTGAGCACTCACCCCTCCCGTCGGGTAAAATCCATAAGCCAGCCTCCCCACGGACATGGGACTCCGTTTTGCGACAATAACAAAGCAGAGTCTAACTCCAGCCGTAGAAACGTTCCCCCAGCTTTTCCTCTTTTCACCTCCAAACGTTTTTAGTTTTCTGCTAGCTGAAAAGCTGTTTTTTGAGGGGACTCTGGTATTTTTATCTTAAAATGGAAACAGTAACTCAGCTCTCTGTCCTACTTCTACTTTCACTTTCACTTCCGGGATGTTCTGCCCCAAAATGTTTCCGGGCGGATTAATGCCAATCCAAGCAGTGAGGAAATGCGGCAGACAGACAGCTGGATTATCCAATCCTATCGTTCGGTCCGAACGATAGGATTGGCTGAAGTTTTTAGAGAACTGCGGGACAACTACTTTATTGATTTCTTTCGGGTTTTTTCTTAATCTCCACAATATATTTATGGTTATACTATATTAGAACGTTGTTAAGAGGCTTTAAAAAAAACGTTAAAAGCTACATTGTTTACCTGGCTACTGAGTATGACTTTAATACCTGAAGCAGAACAGTTTGTTGCCATCTTAAAATTTCATACCAATATGAGAAAACCTTTTAGAATAAGCTTTTACATTGTTAATATTCACCACCTGTTACAACAGCAGAAATATGATTTTTATGCACTGAAAGTGCTACAGTACGGAAGCGTTGTACTGCCAGAGCTGAGTAAAAAATAAAAGAGCAGAATCTCGTTATAACGAGATATAAAACTCGTTTTAACGTGATATAATTTCTCATTATAACGAGAAAGATCACAACAGTCAAACAGCGACATCTGGCGGCGGGATGTTGGAGTTTCATCAGTACAAGACACGCAGTGAGGAGATGGAGGTCCAGATCGAGCAACTTTCTGCCTTTTTAAGAAGTCCTAACCTGTCAGAGGAACGTATTTCTGCACTGAGGAGTGACAAAGTAAGTGTTACATATAAAACACTTAGCCTACATGGAATTAGCATCGATTTAACACAGTTGTGTGTTGCTGAATGAACCTGCAGTGCAGCAGAACCGTCTATGACCGGGAATGAGAACTAGCTTTAAGTCAAATTTAATTTAATTTAACTTTGATATCACATTTTTAAACCTAACATGTTCATAATGTGTACTTGTATTCTACACATTGATGGGTTAAGCTACATTAAATTACGTTTATTTACATTTTATTCAGTGTCAAAACAAAGCAATCCATACAGAACATGCTAATGTTGTGATTAGCCTTCAGCTATCTGTTTATATCAGCTCCATTAATTAACCCAGTCAACAACTGACATGCTTTAATTTGTGTACCAACCAATACTGAGCATGTCATTGACTGTATATTATACATGGTTTGCAACATAATATTCATCACATTAATATCATATACATTATTTACATATAACTGTTTAATATATACAGTCGATAAAGGAGCAGCATGTTATATAGAGTTAATTATGAATAATACTCAGGGGATGAGTGGCTTCTGTTGGTAAGCTGCATGTAGCATGCACACACTGCATACTGTTCTTAGTTTATTTGTTTCTGTTTTTAATTTTCTGATGTTCTTGAACTCACTACAAAACTTAAAACAATTCCTGTGTACTTATTTGTAGACTGTCATTGATTTTAATATTGATCTAGCCTACTCTTTGAGTCACAATAAGTTTATGTTTTTAAATACATAATATGTAATTTTTGCTTGTCTTCACATCTTTAGATGGAGTAGTATGACGGCCAGTTGCTCATACCTGTGGGCCAGTCCTGGAGCTACCTTGGACATACTTGTCTTTCCCAGAGCTGCGTGTGGAGTTCAACAATGTATACTGAGCAGCAACAGCTGCTATGTCATGGACATAGGAGAGAACCTCCTTCCAAAAGGATATTTCTGAGCACTAAATGTATTTTTTGATGTTTTTACCTTGTCAGGTTGATGTTGTAACATTCCTGAATATTGTTACATCTATGAGAAAAAATGTTAGTTTGGTAAAAAGAAATAAATCCTCTATTTTGTTATGAATTTTTACCAGATTGTTCAATAAAAAACTTACATGTTTATCATAAGCAGTGCAACATTATTTTTCAGCTCATTTTATAATTTCCGAATTAAAAAAAATCACAGTTTATAACTAAAATATTAGTGTTCAGTTATAGAATACTATGAGGAGAGTCTTGCTTTTATAAATAGATTGTTTTAAATATACTGTATGCTGAGCATTGATTGCATTTGTATGATAGATTTTACAAGGCAAAAGTACAATTCAAAATGTTTTTCCAGTCTAAGGACTTTAATTTTTATTAGTGTTTACATCTTTAAATATCATGCACATTTCAGGGAAAATTGAGTAAAGCTAGCTTTGAGTCTTGTTAAGATTCTAATAGATATCCCAGTATATATTAGATGTCATACATAATAAGAATTTAGAACAATGTAGCACCTAGCAACAAAATTATCAAAGTTATTTACATCATGATGAAACCTGTAGGTGTGTGTGAGGGTAATATGGACAATAACATTGAGTACAAAGACGCTAATGAAAGCTGGGAACTTTTTCTTCATTTTCATCCATCCATTTTTTGATCACTTGTTCTTTGTGGGGTCTACTGGTGCCTATCTCCAACTGTCTGTAGGCAAGAGACAGGGTCACCTGGACAGGTCAACAGTTCATCGCAGGGCAAATGTTTGCCTTACAGGTTTGTACATATGCAAGCTCTTAAAAATAAGTACAATTCTATTGCTTCATCTGGTGAGGATGGTGCATGTAGAAAGCTTTCTGTCACCAGAAGGCAGGATAGTTCGAACACTGTCTCATCACAGGTGTATGGTCCTCTCTGAAGACATTGTGCTTTGCAAGTTTGCACTGCTTGCTCAGAAACTTGCTTCAGATGATCTTGTCCACCAAAAAGCTGAGGAAAGGTATACATCGTGTAGGGTCGGCCACATGGAGCAATCATATTTCTACTCCGACGAATGATGTGGGTGTTCCATAAGTGAACAATATTTTGGAGTTCTTCCTAAAAGACAAGCAAAAATTACATATTATGTATTTAAAAACATAAACTTATTGTGACTCAAAGAGTAGGCTAGATCAATATTAAAATCAATGACAGTCTACAAATAAGTACACAGGAATTGTTTTAAGTTTTGTAGTGAGTTCAAGAACATCAGAAAATTAAAAACAGAAACAAATAAACTAAGAACAGTATGCAGTGTGTGCATGCTACATGCAGCTTACCAACAGAAGCCACTCATCCCCTGAGTATTATTCATAATTAACTCTATAAAACATGCTGCTCCTTTATCGACTGTATATATTAAACAGTTATATGTAAATAATGTATATGATATTAATGTGATGAATATTATGTTGCAAACCATGTATAATATACAGTCAATGACATGATCAGTATTGGTTGGTACACAAATTAAAGCATGTCAGTTGTTGACTGGGTTAATTAATGGAGCTGATATAAACAGATAGCTGAAGGCTAATCACAACATTAGCATGTTCTGTATGGATTGCTTTGTTTTGACACTGAATAAAATGTAAATAAACGTAATTTAATGTAGCTTAACCCATCAATGTGTAGAATACAAGTACACATTATGAACATGTTAGGTTTAAAAATGTGATATCAAAGTTAAATTAAATTAAATTTGACTTAAAGCTAGTTCTCATTCCCGGTCATAGACGGTTCTGCTGCACTGCAGGTTCATTCAGCAACACACAACTGTGTTAAATCGATGCTAATTCCATGTAGGCTAAGTGTTTTATATGTAACACTTACTTTGTCACTCCTCAGTGCAGAAATACGTTCCTCTGACAGGTTAGGACTTCTTAAAAAGGCAGAAAGTTGCTCGATCTGGACCTCCATCTCCTCACTGCGTGTCTTGTACTGATGAAACTCCAACATTCGGCCGCCAGATGTCGCTGTTTTACTGTTGTGATCTTTCTCGTTATAATGAGAAATTATATCACGTTAAAACGAGTTTTATATCTCGTTATAACGAGAAACTATCACGTTAAAACGAGTTTTATATCTCGTTATAACGAGATTCTGCTCTTTTATTTTTTTCTCACCTCTGGCAGTACAACGCTTCCGTACTACAGCTAGCTGCTGCTGACACTTTTTTCTCTTAAAAATAGCAATAAAACTCTAAATAACTAACAGTGTAAAGAAAACTGACAGTGATTTAAAGGGTTACAGAATTACATCCTAATGAACCACTAGGGCATTTTTAAGACTGACTCTTTGGTTTTAAGGGAACTGTGACTAGCCGTTAGCTTGTATTAAACTACAGGGTCTTGCACATAGGAAGCACACTGGTAGTGGGAGTTTAGCCCAGAGCAGAAAAAAGGTGCAAATTCCACTCAGCTAAAGGTTACTAAGAGATCAAAAATATCCAGGAAGTAGCTCGTTTTTCTAACTGAATGCATCATGTGTTTACATTTATTGACAAAGAGAATGATAAAACATACTGAGTAGTTAGTAGTATACTGTCATTATAGCCTCAAACTGAGGAGAGATTACTCACTCCTGAACAAAGGCTGCCTCCACATCCATTTCACACCAGGTAGACAGAAACCATAGCTCTGCTGCACCACATACAAATGAATGAAGCCATGAACTGTGTGAAGGGCCCTCGTTTCTCCAAACTTAGGTTGTTCAAAGAGCTATAGCATTTAAAATAATAGTTTTTTGTAATTTTTCATGGGAAAAATGTTAAACTATTACTTTATTTTATAGAAATTCAACAATAGAACCCTGTGAGAGAAATTATGTGTGCAAACTTACCAACATGTCTCCCTTATTGTTCAGATATGAAACTGACCTTCTTATCTAACTCTCAGACAAAAATCTAAAAACCGCTGAACTACTTTCTGACTTATTCATAACCTGACCATTAAATGTATCTGCAGCTCATCTTTATGGTGTCACAAAGCTCCTCAAAAGAACACAGAAACTCTGCTGTTGTGTCATAGCTGCCTCCACTTCATGCCCACCGCCCTATTTATACCAGAGGAACACAACTGGTGCTATAGGTACAGTTACAGCAGGCCACTTCATACCCCAGCTGCCCGCTTCTGCTAATAATACAATGCAATGTACACACTATATATACACACATGGCTACTACTACTACAACTACTACAGCTGCTGCTGCTGCTCATCATCATCTTCTATCAAAGTGCATCGATGAGCTGATGTTTCCCACCTCTACAACACACACACACACACACGAGGAATCTAACTGTAAAGGAGAATAAAGCATGGCTCCCTAATTAAAAGCTGAATCGACACAGATCTGGAGGTCATGCATACAAAACCTTTTTTATTGTTTATGTAACAGAAAATACAACGAATCCCAAAATGCTGAGTAGCTCAAGTCATGCATTGAGCAAGGAAACATTTTACATTCAAAATCTGCTGACAGCGATGTTAAAGAGCTGCAGCTGCACTAATCAATTGTTTCAAATAACATGAATGATGCTAGGGTTTTGTTGGTTTTAAGTTTATTTTTATTTGGTTTTGTCCTTTTTATTTAAAATTATTTAAAATGATCCATAACCCAATGATCTACTCATTTCAAGCTCCTCACACACCTAAACATAGTAAACCATCTGTTTTTTATGGTTTTTCTCAGCTTGTTGTTAAAGGCACACTATGTAACTTTTCATATTTAAAAAAAATCTTTTCCTTGAGCCAGTCTGTGCTAATCTGACCCTTTACAGGTTAATAAAAGTCCCTCAGCCCATCTGCTGCTTGGATCCAGAATACCACGTTTGTAACTTCTGAGTCTCTGGTCCGGGGCCCTGAAGTCTCACAAAGTCACGTATCTTAATGTGGCTAGCTGTTATGCTAGCTCCGGAGTGTTTTTAGCTCATGATTCCTGATTTTTCCCATCTCTCCCTGCTTGAACACAGCTGATTTCTTTGAACGAGTGATGAACCGCTCCAGTAGAAAGCAGTGAAGGCTGAGGAGACGTTTAACAGGTAGATTTAGGGCTTTCTGAGCAAAACAATGCTAACGTTTTTTATGACAGTGATTTAAAACGGACACTAGGGGGTGCTAAAAACAAGCAAAACTGTCTGCCTGTTTTTCTCCTGATCCTTGATCAGATGAAGTCATTAAAGGCTGCAGTTTTCTCCTGTCCTGTATTTGCCTGCTCCTCTATTCACATCCTATTCATGACACATTCACTATTAAATTAAAATAATGATGTTTTTTCATGTCTTTTTTTCTTTATTCATATTAAAATTTTTGAATATGCCACACAGGTGGCAGCTTGTTTTGGTAATAGGTTACAAGAGGTTTATTTTATTTTCAATTTTCTGATTGAAGGTGTTACCTTATGAGTAATTTTGTTGTTCATTTAAAGAACCAGAAACATTGTCATCATTGGAGAGTTAGATGGAAAACCTGATTTTAAAACTGAAGATACTTTCAGGAATTCACAGCAAGGAGCAAATGGAGACCAAAGTTTGCAAGGAAACAGGGATGTGTGAAAGTCTCCAGGAAGCAAACAGCTCTTCATCAGATGATGATTTCAGGTCCAAAGGCAAACAGGCAGAGGGCAAAAAGAGGGGAAGTATCTGCATGGAGGTGCTTCAAAAAATGTATAACTCCAGCTGTGAAATTATCCACTAATCACACACAAACCCACCAAACTCACTCCAAAAAAAGCACCCTTTGAATTTAAAAAACAAGAAAAATATCCTTGGAGATTCAGGAAAACCTAATTTTGAAATCAAATTTTCATCAGAACGATGGACAAATGGACACAAAATGTTTGCAAAAAAAAAAAAAAGATCTGTGTGGAAAAAAAGAAGAATCTGTAAAAACAAACAGAAACTCCATGAAAGAAACAAGCTTTTACCAAAAGACGACTTCAGGTTTAAATGAAAACATTTAGGACATTCAGCCACTAAAAGTCATCCTGGTCTATGTGAAAAAGAAAATTAGTGACAGAATCAGCTGCTTTGACGTTTAAACATTAGCACCATTAATTGTCTAGTTTATAAAGCATTTCCTGTGGAGAGTCCATTCATTCATAAGCTGAGCGTCCGTTTGTGTGCAGACACGTGAGCCCACATGTGCCCATCAGTGTCCCCTGCCTCCCATAGAAAGCCTCTCTCCTTTGTCCTGGCTGTGCGTGCTCTCTTCATCACATCTTATTTCCAGCTTGCTTGGGTTGGTGGGACCCCCTCTGCAGTTGTTGCCCTCTCCCCCACTCACCCCCCTCTCTGCCTATTCTTCCCTGTGGGGCAATCCCTGCCCACCTATCTGTGATGTTCCCATCCAATAAGAAATGAGAGCAAGAGGAGCGAGCACCAATGAGGCCAAGTTTTCATTCGTATAAAACTTTTCAGGAAAGTTTGCCGGGTTGCACTTTCTGTCAGTCCGCGGCTCCGAGAGGAGAGCAACATCCCAGAGAAAAGAGTGAACGCAGGTGGGGGGGTCGTCAGTTTTTTAATCCCATACTGAAGAAAGTGGTGGGTGAAACCTTTTGTTTTTGCCTTTTATAGCTTCATGCCGACTGAGACGCTCAGACTGATGTGTTCTGTGTTTCTATCTTTTTGATTTTTCCTTTTCTTCTTCTTCTGAAGCCTCTCCGTTTCTACAAGGATGGAGAACGCACACATCAACGAGTCGCCCGAAGTTCTGGCCTACTTTGGGGTCACGGAAGACACTGGCCTGTCACCTGAGCAGGTGAAGAAGAGCCTGGAAAAATATGGCTACAACGGTGAGGGAGAGGAAGGGATGGATGGATGGATGGATGGATGGATGGATGGATGGATGGATGGATGGATGGATGGATGGATGGATGGATGGATGGATGGATGGATGGATGGATGGATGGACTTAGTTTGGATGAAAGATGAGCAAGAATAGAAGCACAGAGGGATAAACAGGATGCAGATGGAGGAGAAGTGGTGGGATTTGAGGACTGACAGATGAATGAATAATGTGTGTGTGTGTGTGTGTGTGTGTGTGTGTGTGTGTGTGTGTGTGTGTGTTACAAAGAAGGGCAGTTATGTATATGAAGCAGGTGCATTATGGTTTCCAGTTTCTGACAACTGCTACTGGTTTTAGATTGAAACAGAGTGAGTTTAAGATCAAACCAAAGCCTGAAGCAGCGTTAAGTTTAGAAACTAAGTGTGATTCCTTAACTTGGAAAGTTTAACGATGCTAAAACTCACAAAAGCAAGAAAATAATTAGTACAGCAGCTGATCCTTGTGCTCATTTCAAAGGAATACAGCCTATTATTGTCTTGGCTGCATTAAAGCTGATGCTCTTTATTAACTGACCCCGTCTGTCCTCACCAACAGAGCTGCCAGCAGAGGAGGGTAAGTCCACTCACACACCTGCTTTTCAATCTGAATCGCATGTCCTGTCAGTCAGAGTTCACCCCACACACCTGTTCCTCTCACTTCCTGTGATGACAATCAGAACTGTCATTTGTTTAACACCAATCACTGACCCGAACAGCTAAGGATGAGCTCATGTTGCAGTTCATCCATGGATTTGTGGTGGTTTTCAAACGCTAACAAGCTGATGATCAAGACAATAAAACAAACTTCTCTTATCCATGTTTTTCCTTCTATTCTTTGATATTGCATGTTGATATTCTGACATTAACAAACATTTCAACATTTAAGAGCTTTTTTTTTTTGTCCTTTTCATTATCAGGAAAGAGTATCTGGGAGTTGGTGGTGGAGCAGTTTGAGGACCTGCTAGTCAGAATCCTCCTTCTGGCCGCGTGCATCTCCTTTGTGAGTTTTCTGCTCTTTTTTGTGAATATCACATAAAGCAGTGCTGATTGGAACTGAAACGCTCATTATATTATTAAGTTCAACTCAACTAATTCTCTGTCACATTTTACATTTACAACCAAAGAGGAACTACAGATGCTAACCCAGTTAAAGGCACACTATGTAACTTTTTTATATCTGTAAATCTTTTCCTTGATCCAGTCTGTGCTAATCTGACCCTTTAGGGTTAATTAAAAGTCCCTCAGCCCATCTGCTGCTTGTGTCCAGAATACCACGTTTGTAACTTCTGAGTCTCACAAAGTCACGTATCTCAGAGGGTTGGGCTAACCCAATGTGGCTAGCTGTTATGCTAGCGCCGGAGTGTTTTTAGCCCATGATTCCTGATTTTTCCCATCTCTCCCTGCTTGAACAGCTGATTTCTTTGAACGAGTGATGAACCGCTCCAGTAGAAAGCAGTGAAGGCTGAGGAGACATTTAACAGGTAGATTTAGGGCTTTCTGAGCAGAAACAATGCTAACGTTTTCATGACAGTGATTTAAAATGAACACTAGGGGGAGCTACAAACAAGCCAAAACTGCATAGTGTGCCTTTAAGGGGGAAAAAAAACAAAGACTGTGCTAAGAAAAGAAAAAACAAACAATTAGGAAACATAACATACTTGTTTAATTCATTTGCACTTGCAAGATAACATTTTGTAGTTTCAAATATCCAGATGACACCAGAAAACCTAAACAGTTCATCTTACGTTCTTGTTTTTTTCTGGCCCTACTGGATGTGAAAACGTGATCGACCCCTAAACCTGATAACTGGTTGCAAAATTCAACACTCAATTTTTTTGATAACTGCTAAAAATGTGACAGATTTTTGTCCCACTTCTTTCCTGAATTGTTTTAAATTCAGCCACATTGGAGCATGGGCGCCCTGTTAAGGTCAAAGGTCAGACATGCTCCAGGACTGTCTGACAGCAGAATCCATGGCTGTATTATTTACAGAAACTCATCCAGACCATCACTCTACCGCCACCATGTCTGATGTTTTTATGAAATCGTTATTTTGACTTCAGATGGAACAGGACAAAACGTTTTTTCTTGTCAGTTCACATATAATTTCCCCAAAAGTCTTGAAGATCACAATCAGATGTGGGTTTTTTTGTAAATGTGAGATGGGACTGTTAGAACAGGGCATGATGTATTGCTTTTTGAGATCTTTTAGCTCACTTCATGTTGTCAGACAGGTTGTTGCATTAACCAGGTCTGGTTGTGGCTATTGGAACTGAAATAAACTTTTCAAATAATCTGGTTAATCAGAGTTAATTCACAATTTAACAAGGAGGGCAATTACTTTTTCACACTGGGCCAGGTTACATTTTCCTTTAAAAACACGTCATGTCAATGAAGCACAAGACAAACTGAATGTAAAGAAGAAAATAAGAGAGAAGAACAAAAATGTTCAATGCAGTGATGATCAGTTAACGACCACCTGTTAGTGATTAGACACAAACACACACTCAGACATATTAAATTACATTTGGACACACTGTCACTGCTTGCTGCTTTTTACTGGAGAGAGTGCATTGCCCACATTGTCTTAATCCTCAGTCTCTGCCCTCTGGTCTCTGTCCAGCTGTCACTGTGGCCCTAGAAGGCCTGATGGCTGTGTGTTTAAAAGAGAGAGAGAGAGAGAGAGAGAGAGAGCAAGACAAAGAGAAAGACAGAAAGTGAGCAGCAGTGTGTGCATAGCACAGGCTTTATTTTAAGAAAGTCTCAAGCCAGGACGAGAAACTGTATCCTTGGACAAAGGTCAGGGATGGTAGGAACGAGGGATGGCTTGCAGTAGTGGAAGAGACAAAAAGACAGAGAGGAGGGCGCATCGGGGGGGTGGACTGAGGATTGGGTTGCACAATGGCATTGTCCGTTACAATGACAAACGAGAGCAATTGATTCGGAGTCGTATACGGTTTCTAAAAGCGAGAACACCAAATGCTGCAGATACACGCTCATCCTATTCATACACAGGAATGTTTTATCACGGCGATGTGCTGACAGCCTCTGACGCTTGTTCTGGAGATCAATTGTGTCTTTGAAGAGAAGCAGCGTGAAGACAGACTGAAGGGAGGGACCATTTGAGCCCTAATTGTATTTTTAAAAAAGGGGGTGAGAAAAGACACCAGATGAAAAGCTGGCAAATGGAAAACATTACGATGCTGAGGGGAAAATCAAACGATGGGAAGACCAGACTCAGTTCGTCCTGTGCTCCACTGGCCTGAGACTAATCTGTGTCAATGTCAACACAGAGCCTTTCCTAAACAGATCTGCCTCTGGGAGGTGGGACTCCCTCTCACAGGGGCGCACACGTGCTCAGCTATAGGTCTGGAGACGAGTCGCGGGACAGGAGCGTACACATGATGACACAAAAGAGACAGAGTTCACAGCCACTTGAGCCACCAGTGGATCAAACCTGTCATAAATTCCTGCTTGTCATAACACATTTAGGTTCCTGCTTTACACTGGGCTGTAGTTAAACATAATACAGTCACCCTAAGCAACAGGTGCACAACACTTAAATAAATCACAACTTTCACAGGGTTTTAACCATCACTGTGTCACCTCTACATCCCTACTGGATCTAACATTAAACACATCAAATAAACTTTACTGTAAACATTTCATATACTGTATTACTGAAATACAGTCATCCCTGAGAAAGAAATGAGCAGTCTATAATATCAATTGCAGATTTACTTGAACAGTGGGAGACAGAACAATACTAAAAACATGGTGGCTATCTATAACAGAGCGAGGCCAGAGGGGTCTTGTAGTTTTTGCACACATCTCAGGGGGGATTTTGTCCCACTCCTCTTTGCAGATCCTCTCCAAGTCATTCATGTTTTGAGGCTGATGTTTGGCTCCCTCCTCAAAATCTGGAGACTGACTAGGCCACTCCAGGACCTTAACAGGCTTCTTGATTGTGTTGTGGATCATTGTCATTCTGGAAGACCCATTTTCAATGCCCTGGCTGAGGAAAGGAGGTTCTCACCCAAGATTTGACAGCACATGGCCCCATCCATCCTGTCCCCTTGGCAGAAAAACACCTCCAAAGCATGTTTCCACCTCCATGTTTGACAGTGGGGACGGTGTTCTTGGAATCGTAGGCAACATTCCTCCTCCTCCAAACACGGAGAGTTGAGTTGATGCCAAGGAGCTCGTTGGTCTCATCTGACCACGACACGTTCACCAAGTCCTCCTCTGAATCTTTTGGCAAATTTCAAACAGACCACCTGTATATGTGCTGTCAGAAATATAAAGAGGTTCCTGCCAGGAGTGCCCCAGGCTGCTCCAGAAGTGCTATAGCTAGCTGCTGCTGCTAGCACTTACAAATAACCACAACATTTATTGTAAATAAACATGTAATGTGAAACTAATGTCAATATAGAAGTGTATAAAATGATGCATTAGAGATTGGAGCAGTTTTAAGACGGCAGCAATTGTTGTGGCCTCGTTCAAACTAGCTGCTAGCTTGTCTGCGTTCAGAGCTAACCTCTTTCTCCAAACAGGACTTTCAAAAAGTTAAGATACTATAAGATAGCTGTTTTTCACAGAACATCACTTCAAAATATCTGTACTGTCCATGTAACTTGTATTCTTCACCCTGAAATTCATACTTTTTACACAAAGCTCGCTTTTCTCATTATTTTTATCTAATCATTGACTTTCAGATGGACACAGACTAATTGATTAACATTTGAAAATAAAAACATAAAGGAAAATGTATCTATTAATATGCTAATGTTTCTCATTTCTGTGTGTCCCAGGTGCTGGCTTGGTTTGAAGAAGGTGAAGAAACAGTCACCGCCTTCGTCGAGCCCTTCGTCATCCTCCTCATCCTTGTTGCAAACGCCATCGTCGGGGTGTGGCAGGTCGGTGAGCGTGCACATTCAAGAACACATGCACCAAAGTGGAACAATTGCAGGCACAAGGACACACAGCTGTCCCTGTATGCTGTGTTTTACACACTCCTAAATAGACTCTCAAACATAGTAACAGTCACGCACAATAAATCACAGACACCGGTGACCTGTTCGAGCCTCGTGCTCTTTCCAAGAGTGCACGCTCCTATCTGAGCTGCAGCCACGACCTTAGAGTTCAAAGCAAGCCAGAATTCGTATGATGTCAGTGCAAGGTGAAAAGGTTAAAGGTTAAGTCAACACTGGAGGGAGGGGAGCGCAGCAGCCTGTGCTGGACGAATGTCCAACATGTGTTGTCTTTATAGTTTACAGTAAAACACAGGACAGTCAGACCTGAGGCGTGTGTGTGTGTGTGTGTGTGTGTGTGTGTGTGTGTGTGTGTGTGTGTGTGTGTGTGTGTGTGTGTGTGTGTGTGTGTGTGTGTGTGTGTGTGTGTGTGTGTGTGTGTGTGTGTGTGTGTGTGTGGTTGAGTGGGGGTGCACATCAACCCATCAGTCATTTGGAAACTATGCCCAAGGATTCACACATGGAGGGTATGGAGGAGAGAGGGAGGGCAGCTGGTTGGACTTTACACTTTGAGGTGGTTCATGGAGGGAATGGGGGTATGATGTGTAGAATGTACTTCTAAATATATTCTAATTTATTTTTCTTCTTTTTATTCCTTTAAAAAAGACAAAATGGAAAAAAAATTGTGCATTAAAAGTGCACAAGGCAGCAGGTGAAAGTGGAAATATGACTCAGAGGGTTACATTTGTGACGCTCTCTCTAAAAGTTTAAACTGATCATTTTTAGGTCGTGACATTACAGGAACTTCCACTGAATGTGTGTGTGTTGTTTATACATCAGAAGAAAACCGTGTGTGTGTGTGTGTGTGTGTGTATGTTTGGATTTCTTGCAACAGGAGCGCAATGCAGAGAGCGCCATCGAGGCCCTGAAAGAGTACGAGCCTGAGATGGGAAAGGTCTACCGGGCGGACAGGAAGAGCGTGCAGAGGATCAAAGCCAGGGAGATTGTTCCTGGGGATGTGGTGGAGGTTTCTGGTAAGAACTAATTGAAAATAATTAGACATAAACCCAAGGTTGGATGCATACATATAGAGCTTTATTCCAGCTAGCCTCAACGCTATGCATATGAAATCTGAAATATAACCTGCAACTTAGGAGATGTAGGCTACATTTAACCCCCATCTGATGTAAATGTTCACTTTCTTGTACAATTTTGAGTTTTAATTGGCCGATCTAATCTAGATGCATGCATTTATTTTTAAAATATAATGAATATGTCCCAAATATATCAGGAATAAACTTTATTTTTATGAACTGATGGTAATAAAGGTATTAGTGTGGCTTATTCTTAACTTTTACTAAGGATTTACACATTCATATATTATACTGTATCACTGATGAATTAAACTGGGGTTCACTGGTGGAGTGAGTTCATGGGTTAGTTCATGAAAATTGGCACCATCCATTTAAGGCAATCACAGAGAAAAGGTGGGAGGAGAGGACACCTTCTGTGAGAGGAGAGAAGGCTCTTCCTCTGCCTCTCCCGTCCACCTGTTCTTTTCACGTCATGATCTCCCCAAGGTCTCTCTCTCCCTCCAACTCTCACTGTGGGATCAGTTTTCAACAACAACACCATCCATCCAGAGTGCTAAACCCAGTCAATCAACCCCGCGCCCCTCCATCCTCCATTCAGCTGTAAAGCTGCTGTCACATTGTTATGAACTGTAAAGCTGCAAAATAAATAGATCAAATCAAAAACAGTCCGTATGGTTTAAGAGAATAAAGTATTTGCTTTTCTGCCTTTTGTTTGTGTGTGATAGTTGGTGACAAAGTGCCAGCTGACATCAGGCTCATCTCCATCAAGTCCACAACTCTACGTGTGGACCAGTCCATTCTCACAGGTTTGTTTTTATCACACGTTTGTTTTACGTGGCCGTCACCTTCCCAGATCACTAAATCCAATCTTTGGGTCTGCAGGAGAGTCTGTCAGTGTGATCAAGCACACCGACGCTGTCCCAGACCCACGAGCTGTCAACCAGGACAAGAAGAACATGCTGTTCTCTGTGAGTCCTCCTGCTCTCCACCACCTCCAGTTTGACTGTTAACCATCAGTATTAACCAGTTAAATGTCAGAAGAAACATGCAGTATCATGTAAAGACTTCTGATGAATCCATCAACGACCGTTGACCAGCTTCCTAATAGCCGTCTTCTCCTGATCAGGGAACCAACATTGCTGCCGGTAAAGCCATCGGCATCGCTGTTGCTACCGGAGTCTCCACCGAGATCGGCAAGATCCGCGACCAGATGGCAGCGACCGAGCAGGAGAAGACCCCACTGCAACAGAAACTGGACGAGTTTGGAGAGCAGCTCTCCAAAGTGAGCACAGAGCCTTTTGGAGGCCCCAAATGCATTATGTCAGAGATTACTGAACAGACTTTGTTCCCCATGTTTTCACAGATACACATTTCAATCCATTTAAAATAGATTTCTGTTTAGATGTGAATGCAGAAATTCCAGAATGTGCTGAAATACCCATGCTTGGTGAATAGGTGGCAAAAAAGGGACATTATGTCAAAATCACTTATATAAATAAAGATGATTAACTCCCTTTAATTTTTTTAAGTCCCATTTGTTTGCATAGTGGGGACAGAACCTGAAGCGTTTTACTGCAGGGTGCTTTTTATTTTGGCTACAATTAAAACAACTTAGTTATTGTTGTATAAATCAAAACGATTCATCCCATGGTTTTCCTCTCCTGTAGGTAATCTCCCTCATTTGTGTGGCTGTGTGGATAATCAACATTGGCCACTTCAACGACCCAGTCCACGGGGGCTCCTGGATCCGTGGAGCCATCTACTATTTCAAAATCGCTGTGGCTTTGGCCGTGGCTGCCATCCCTGAAGGTAACCCCAGAGATTAACGTCTGCTTGACTGGCTCATAAAGGGTTATCTGCTAGCGTTTGGATCCGGTTGGCTGTATGTGCTGCCATCTTGACCAGATTAAAGTTATTCCTGCATCTTCAGGATACTTTTTGCCCAAAGAACAACATTTCCACTAAATTACAGTACTAATGCATAGAGGACTGTAGCTAATATGGTCAAACTGAAATCCAGAACGATTATTTCTTCTCACTCTGTGTTTGGGCTTTAAACTAGTCTAATGACCAATCCTCCTCCTCCAATCCACAGCAGCCTGGTCATACACTGTGCTCTGTTTCTACCACAGGACTGCCTGCTGTAATAACCACTTGTTTGGCTCTGGGAACGCGCCGCATGGCCAAGAAGAACGCCATCGTCAGAAGCCTTCCTTCTGTAGAGACTCTGGGCTGCACCTCCGTCATCTGCTCAGACAAGACCGGCACGCTCACCACCAACCAGATGTGTGTGACCAAGGTTGGTACCATTCACCAATTTAACCCACACAAACTTTCAATCAAAACCCGAGATAGAAGAAGCTATATTAAACCTGTAAATTGATTTTTGATTTGTTTACCTTGTAGATGTTCATCATCGATAAAGTTGATGGTGACAACGTTTCCCTCGGTCAGTTCGACATTTCAGGCTCAAAGTACACTCCTGAAGGAGAAGTGTAAGTAGCAAAGCTAAAAAAAAAACTCAAATTAAACATCTGATCAATTACAAACTCAGAACCATAACTTTGAAGATAAAGTTTTTGTCTAACTTTTAAACCAGCACGAGGAATGGTGGGCACGTTAAATGTGGACAATTTGACGGATTAGTGGAGCTGGCAACCATCTGCGCCCTGTGCAATGACTCGTCTCTGGACTACAACGAGGTCAGCAGAACATTCATGGCTTTTATATATAGATGACACTTTGGTTTACATGCATTGCACAGCTGTAAGAGCAGCTTCAAATGCATTTCACTCATTGTTCCTTTTCACTGTGCAGTCTAAGGGTATTTATGAGAAAGTGGGTGAGGCCACGGAGACGGCCCTGAGCTGTCTGGTGGAGAAGATGAATGTGTTCAACACTGAAGTGCGCGGTCTGTCCAAGGTGGAAAGAGCAAATGCTTGCTGCTCTGTAAGTCCATCAAAGATCTTATATCTAATGACTGTCATGAAGATCTTTGTTCTTCAGTTGATGTTTGCTCACTCCCTTACAACTCTGCAGTTTATTTTTTCTCACTTCCTACCAGGTCATCAAACAGCTGATGAAGAAGGAGTTCACCCTGGAGTTCTCCAGAGACAGGAAGTCCATGTCGGTCTACTGCTCGCCTGCAAAGTCAGCCAAAGCTCCTGTGGGGAATAAAATGTTTGTTAAAGTGAGTACGTGGCACATGATATGAAGATAAAGAATTTATAGATAAGGCGTGTTTATAGTGTGGCTCGGGGGCCACTCGCAGCCCTTTGAGCGATTTTATGCGGCCCTCAGCTGAATTTCAAGAATGGTAGACTTTAGTCCTCCATGTATGGATTTGTGATGCAGAAAAACAAAAAATACAGCTGAACTAAAATAGTATCTAATCCATGTATGTATTTTCTCCTCACAATTAAACTTTGGGTATGCTAAACACAGAAACGCCATGTTAAATTGATTGTATTACAAGAAGAGATGATCGTCTTCACTGTGTCATCAGGGCGCTCCAGAAGGCGTGATTGATCGCTGTACTTACGTTCGCGTGGGCACCAATCGTGTGCAGCTCACCGGCCCAGTCAAAGACCAAATCCTGTCTGTCATTAAAGAATGGGGGACCGGGCGGGACACACTCCGCTGTTTGGCGCTTGCTACTCGTGACGCTCCTCCAAAGAAAGAGGACATGAACCTTGAGGACTCCACCCATTTTGTGGACTATGAGGCAAGTAAACAGGAGCCGACTGGACATCAGAGACAGATTTTGCACGAATTTGCATCCTTCTTGTTCGAACATCCTTTTCTTTTTATATTTCCAGACGGACTTGACCTTTGTTGGCTGTGTTGGCATGCTCGACCCTCCTCGCAAAGAAGTCATGAGCTCCATCGAGCTCTGCAAGGCTGCTGGCATCCGCGTCATCATGATCACCGGTCAGTCCACATCTCATACACACCAAACCAATCACTGAACAGGAAACACTCAATTCTGTCTCTCTGGTCTTCTCTTCCAGGTGACAACAAGGGTACAGCTGTAGCCATCTGTAGACGCATTGGAATCTTCTCTGAGGATGAGGATGTTACTGGCAAGGCCTTCACCGGCCGTGAGTTTGATGACCTCTCTCCGTACGATCAGAAGAATGCGGTCCGAAAGGCTTGCTGCTTTGCCAGAGTGGAGCCGTCCCACAAGTCTAAGATTGTTGAGTTCCTGCAGGGCTTTGATGAGATTACAGCCATGGTGAGAAGAAATTAAAAACCTTCTGAAGATGTTTCTCAGGCAAATATACTGATCCTTTCTGTTGTCCATCATTAAGACTGGCGACGGAGTGAATGATGCCCCTGCCTTGAAGAAGGCGGAGATTGGCATCGCCATGGGCTCTGGCACTGCCGTTGCCAAGTCAGCCTCTGAGATGGTCCTGGCTGATGACAACTTCTCTTCCATTGTGTCTGCTGTTGAGGAGGGTAGAGCCATCTACAACAACATGAAGCAGTTCATTCGCTACCTTATCTCCTCCAACGTAGGCGAGGTCGTCTGGTGAGCATAGCACGCCACACTTCACTTTAAACGCTCTCAAGAAACAGTCATAAGAAAAGGACTCAGTGTATTTAGTGGTTCTTTTCTCACTCCTCCAGTATCTTCCTGACGGCTGCCTTGGGTCTGCCAGAGGCTCTGATCCCCGTCCAGCTCCTCTGGGTCAACCTTGTGACTGATGGTCTTCCTGCCACTGCACTCGGCTTCAATCCTCCTGACCTGGACATCATGGGCAAAGCCCCCCGCTCCCCAAAAGAGCCCCTCATCTCTGGCTGGCTCTTCTTCAGATATCTGGCCATTGGAGGTTCTTACTATTCCATTTGATCCTGTCCACAAAATCATCTGAAAAACCTGGATTTAACCATCGATTATACACGTTTACATTTAAATTGGTTGGATTACTGTTACTGTAAATAAACAGCCTATCATTAATACAAAAATCTGCTCACAAAATCTCTTTCATAGGTAATATTTCATTCCTAATGCCATTGCTGCCTGTCATAGAAATGCATAAAAGCAATGCATTGCAAAGGAGGCGAACATTATACACATCAAATCATTTTTGGTAACATTCGGCGTTACCATAAACTAAACCCATTTGTGTTTTCAAAAGTGCAGCTGTGAGGTGCACCTCCCCTGTCAGCTCTCCAAAGACTCTGATTGGCTAAGGCTGCCTCAAGTTGTTTTATTAAAAACATCTTACCATAATGTAACTGAGAATTTGTGTTGAAATCTCAGTTCTGATGCCCGTTCTTCCAGGTTATGTTGGTGCTGCAACAGTGGCAGCAGCTGCTTGGTGGTTCCTGTACTGTGATGACGGCCCAATGGTCACCTTCTACCAACTGGTTAGTAATTCATTTTATCCACAGTGATCATACAGGAGATGGTTCATATCGTAGACGAAAGAAGCCTCTTACAAACGTTGCAGCACAAGAACCTTTTTTCTTTCTTCTCGTCAGTCTCACTTCATGCAGTGCAGTGAGGAGAACGAGGACTTCGCCGGCGTCCACTGTGAGGTGTTTGAGGCTGCTCCCCCGATGACCATGGCTCTGTCTGTGTTGGTCACCATTGAGATGTGCAACGCTCTGAACAGGTAGGATGTCACTACTTCTGCATAAAATGTACCTGAGTTTGAAGTATGACTGGAAATGCCAATGATCCCATGTTCCCTCCCCTCAGTTTGTCTGAGAACCAGTCCCTGGTGCGGATGCCCCCCTGGAGCAACGGCTGGCTGATGGGCGCCATGACCCTCTCCATGTCCCTTCACTTCATGATCATCTACGTTGACCCCCTGCCTGTGAGTCTGGTTTAGATGCATAAATCCTAGTTAGTGATCTCATAATGGAATTTGTGTCTAATTAAAGTTTACCATTTCATTTACAGCTGATCTTCAAGCTGACTCATTTGAACGTGGAGCAGTGGTTGATGGTGCTGAAACTCTCCTTCCCGGTTATTCTTCTTGATGAGCTTCTCAAGTTTGTGGCTCGCACATATCTGGAGGGTGAGCGCAAAGTGTGACCAACTGTCTTTTCATTGTTATCCCTTTAAAAGAGCGATGTAGAGCAAAGTGCTGCAGCTGCTAAACAGAAATAGACCAAACAGTGGTGCTAATCTTGGGGGACAGGATCACTATTTGTGATTTGGCCCATGTGAAACTGCTAGTTTACTTTTTTTTTTTGAAGTGTGTTTTTGTGGAAAACTATTAAGATCTTACTTGGTCTTGAAATGACCTCAGTTTGGAGAAGTTGTCTCGTCAACTATTGTCTTTTTATCCAGGGTTTTTAAATGCTTTTTTTAACAGTTAATGCTAAAAAATACTACTGGCAATGATTATTAAGTCAAGTTTATTTCTTATAAATCTTCACAGTCTGCTTTAATCTATATTCTGCTGTGTTTTTAGCATTTTATTGTTATTTGAAGCAAAATTCAGTGGAGCTAGCTATCAGTAGCAGTTCCGGTTGTCAAAATCTCTTAATATTTCTGCCAGAATACCCACATAAAGTGGAACTGACTGTGATATAAATAAGTACTCACGCAAAATGCTATGAAATGTTTGAGATTAAAGTCATTTTATAATGGCAACACTTTGTTCCAGGCCCTGCTGTGACTAGCCTTTAGCTCAACTCAATCTACTTGAACCCACTTCAAAAGATCTGCCCCTTTAGTTGTTGGATATTGTAACATTTGTAAATGACAGTCACCTTTAAGTCTGATGCAACAACAGTGAGTAGCTGCAGACTCTTTTGGAGTTAATTTCTCCTCAGACTATTTTTATTACCGTTTTTATTTCTTCAGATTAAAGGAGAAGTACAATCACACAGATTACTACGTTTAAAATGCTTTACTAACAAGTATTATAAAATGTTCCTGGACTATTTCTAAAATGCAAAACTTTTTTAAAGGAATAAAAAGTTTTGGAAATATGCTCTCTAATCAATTAGCACCACTAATACTTGAATTTTAATACAGCAAGAGTTGTGAGTGGGACTACTTTGTTCAGCTTGTTTGCAGCAAAACCAAGAAAAGCAGGAGATAAGTGGGTTAACTGAACATGCAACAGCGCCCCCTATGTTAGGAGGATATGCTGCATGGCTTTGCATTCTAACTGCAGGCGTTTCAGTGCAGTACACTCTGTTTACCATAGAGGGCGCTGAGGCTGATACCACTCAACAGTGTTGACCTACTCTCCTGCACACACTGATGATTGTTGATCAACTATTAAATAACCAATTATTGCTAAACGTGAAAAAATATGTTCTGAGGTGTATTTTAAATTTAGGAAATGATACTTGTTGATAGAGGGGGCGGGGCTTAAACCTCATGCTGCAGCCTACCTCCAGGCATTCTTGTGGCTTTAACTTCGGTGTGATGTTCCTAGGTCTAGTTCTTCTATATCTATGACTACAAGTAGGAAACAAAATCATCAGAATCATTTCAAATAAAAACAGCCAGCACTTCAGTTTATTGCTGATTATACAGACAGTGGAAAATATTAAATTATTATTGCATATGAGTGGAAATAGCTCTAGGAGGGTGAACAGTTAATATTTGTTGCAGATATCCCTGAACAACCTCAGTTTACAGAGAGGTTCTGAGCAGAGAGACGAGCTTATGGCTAGTCACAGTGGGACCAGTTAGAAAGTGGGTTCATAAACCCACTAATTTTACATTTTATTACATAGTTATTCTGATTTTAAAATCAGGTTTATAAAATTGCCTTTCTCCAAACTGAGGCTGTTCAAAAAGCTATCTTCAACATGTACAATTTCCACTTTAAGAGATCCAAACTATTGCTTTAACTCAACAAAAAAACAAATGACAAAATTCTCCACCATGTCCAACTTTACCCAATATTCTGTTAAATCTGTATAAAATTAATTCAAAACAACTCTTATTAATTATCTTATTAATTCTTAGAACTGTAACGTTAGAGTTTAAAACTGAAGTGTTTTCTTTGCCCATCCAGGAAAAGTCTAAAGATGAGCGACAGTGAGCATTTGAAGCAAAAGAAGCACAAAGACGGAGGACAGAGAGGAGAGGAAGGGCGCTCCAAGTCACGTGATCAAAAACAACAAGTGGTGTGAATACAAAAGAAGACACATAAGGCATCTGAAAATACACCATAAAAGCTGAAAAATATTTTTTTTCTGTATGTATTGAAAATAATATATAGTTAAGGTACATTAAAGCTTTTCTGTTTATTCTGTTCTTAAAAAAATAAAGATGTGTATTACCGAGATGTGGAATGGTCATTTGTATGATTCGTCGCACACCGCCAACCTTAGAGCCAGGATTTAAACTATCAATGTGTTTAGTTACTACCTTAATACTTGAGTTGCACATTGTTTTCAGTGTGTAATGAATAAACAAAGTTATCACAACTTGATATTTACTTATGATTCAAATTTGCTCCATTTTAATGCAAATGTATAAGTCTGATTTCCGTTATTAGTATAAAAAGGAATGTTAATGCTAAGCCCCCAAAATAAGCAAATGATCATAATTACAGGTAATATCAAAAATACATTAAAATTCTCATTGAAAGCAGGTAATTAGGAGAGTTTTTTGCACCACTTTAGGAGTCATTATTGCACTAAGAAGTATCCATTTCATGCATAATTACTGTTACAGTGTTGGAGAGTTGAGTGTTTTGCTGGGGTTGTGTCAGTTTGATAAACGAGTGCATTAACGCTGTACAGAAAGAAATGTGCTACAGATCTGATCCAAAATAGTGTGAGGAAACTTCAGTGTTCATTAAAGGTGAATTTGGTCACTAGGCAACAGCACCATTCAGTTCCAGTGTTGTAGTTCTAGCAGCACCAGTCTGGATTCTGTGTGGTTCGCTGACCTCTCCTGGTTTCGCTCCTTTAAAGTCGCTCTTTGGTTCCTGAAACTCACGAAGCGTCGGCAGGTTGAGAGCCACCTTCGCTGGAATCCCCCTCCAGGATTTCCCCGACCTGTTCCAGACTTTCTGCCTGCCGAACCAGCTCCAGCTTCACCTGAGTGTGGAAAATGGGGATGGTGTAAAAGATTCCTGCAGGTTTTATCGGTTATGGTGACGCCAACGTCTACTCGTGGTTGCTATGGTACCTGGAGTGACTGGGAGAGCTGGACAAAGTCTCTCTGAACGGCCTGGCTGGTGTCGAGCTGAGAGCGCAGACTGATCACTTGGCTTCGCAGCTCCAGAGACTGTTGGTGTAGAAATGCCTGGCAGACACAATCATATTAAACCACTGTGAGTTAAATAAAGGTCTGACTTTTTAATGCATCAAGTAAAACAGTAATGCTGGATGTGTGTCAGTGTTACATATAATTATCTAATCTATTGTAGATAGCTTCCTGAACAGTTACAGGTCTGATAAGCTAATGGTTTAATGTGACAATAACAGCAGAGTAAAGGATTATAAAATAACGTTTTCACAAACTGCTGTGAAATTAAGGAGATTGGAGCTGTTTAGGACAATGATAATCAGACTAGTCGTTAGCTGTGGGACGTAAACTCTTTTTCTCTGAACTGAGGCTGTTCAGGAAGCAGAAAACAGATCATTATCTTTCCTCTAAATGAATCTATTCATCCACATGATGGACTGATATAAACAGTTCACAGGAAGGGGAAACACAGCAGGCTAGATTTACTTTATCCTTGCTGAGGGTTTTGTTGGTGCTCTGTAGGTGAGTGAGCGCCATCCGCAGGGCGTCCAGTTCAGTGAGCAGCTCAGACTGAACCTTCTCCGTCTCCGTCGTCAGGGTGGAAAGCTGCACTGCAGACACAACCACAAAACATATCTATGTAAGCAACAAGACTGATAACAGCTTACATTACTAGTCCTTATTTTGATATTGTTGTATTCTGTACAAATAAATGACACCTTTCTGGTTTACTGAAGTTGTTCACTCACCTTCTAAAACCTCTGATGGGAGTTGTTGTTATCAGGAGCATCCAGAAGGCAAGAAAAAAAATAAAGAAAAGCCTTCAGCAGTCAGCACAAAGGAAAACAACTGGATAAATAAATCCACAGACCGTTCTCCTCTGTTCGAGTGTCCAGTTGCTCCCTCAGGTTGACAATCTCAATGCGAAGGCGCTCCTCGCAGTGCGCCCCCTGCAGGATCAAATCAAATATAAGCTCTGCAGCCAGGGGAGGATTAAGGGTCCCTACTAGGACTAGGGTGACCAGATCCAAACCCATTTAATGTGGGACAAAGAGCATGTTGGTGAGGGACAATGCGGGACATGTTAAATTTAAACATTGTACGTTAAAATACGCACATTCAGTGCATATGCAGTTTATCAACTAATAATAATAATATTCTATCCTTTACTGATCTCCTGTAGGAAAATGTATCTTTGTCATTGTCAAATTCAAATGACAAAATTAAATTTCACAAACACTAATTTCTCAAGATACACGACTTTACTACATGAGCGTTTTGATTTAAAGCTTTTCCAGTACCTGCTGAGGAAGAGGAACTCAAAACAGAAAAACTCCACTCTCACAGGTTTCTGTTCCTGTTACACTCACATGTTCTTACATTTAGAATCTTAGTACAATTATATGAAGACATCACCAACTGTGAGACAATCCATTTAAGGTAAATATGTATTTTTTTATATTTAACCATTAGTATTTACTTGCTGCAGTACTTGTGAGATGTACAACATCTTACATGTAGCGTGGCTGAGTACGCTGAGCTGGTTTCTGACACGTTCTCTTCCACCTCCTCTCCTTTCAGTCTGGACAGATCACTGCACATCTTCCTCTGAGACAGGGACAACTCTGACTGGACAACAAGACATAATACATGTGAGAACGTCAACTAAGAGACTTTATCAAAAAATCTTTACAGCCGTCTTCCACCGCTGAGTGTGAACAAAAAGTACAACCACACAGAGAAACCTGACCTGACCTGGACCTGAACCAAAACTATCCCTGAAAACCAGAATAAAGTGAAGACTGTTGTTTTATCACTGTGTGGTGGATGACTGAGTCATTGTGAAAATGTTGTGGGAAGAAACCACTTCTGTGATTCGCATTGTCAGCTCACTGAAATGAGACAAACTCTTGTGTTTCCCTAAAATACAAATCTTTGTTACTGCCTCCTTCTTCCTGTAAAACTAGCATCAAATCTAGCCTGTTTCAGTCAAAAAAGCTCAGTTTTACTTACTAAATACATTATATTATGACATCAAAAACAAAGGAATCTTTAAAAACTCATAATAAATTGTGTAGAAATTTAATAGATCAAAGGTTGAGCTGGAAACCACATATAGAAAATGTAATATGAAAACGTCTAAAAGGTATAGAAATATTAATATTTTTTGAATGGGGAATCCTTATTTCTCATATCAAATATTGTCACTTCCACAAATTAAACATTAAGTCTTCCTTTAATATGAAAAGGAGTCGTGCTACCCACCAGCCGACTCTGGACTGCATTCTGTGATTGGCTGAAAGATTTCTGTAAATCCTGAAGGAGCGCCTCTGAAGCCTGGACCTGGGACTGGAGCGCTGATACCTGAACACCATCAAACAAATTAAACATATTTACACGTCATTTAATCTGTTTAATCAGCGGAAAAGAACACACACACACCTTTTTGTGTGTGTGGTTGGTTTGTGTATCCAGCTCTCTCTCCACGTCTTCCTTCTCCGCCTGCAGCCGACTCACTTCCCCTCTCAGCTCTGACAGCTGCAAAACACACTGCTATGTTATCACTCATGAAAAATACTAAAAACACGCATGAGCATCGTTTCTTTACAGAAGTTTAAAAGGCTAAACTCCTGTAAAAGGACAATAATAACCCAACCTGTGCGTTGAGTGCGTCCCAGTCGCTGTGCGTTACGAGTCGGTGTCCGGCCGGCGGCAGGTAGATGGCTTCAGGCACCAGAGTTCCTGTAGAGACCAGCGACTCCGTGTCTTCCTGAGTGAGGAGCTTTCTGGGCAGAGATGGCGTGTCCAAGGAGAAGGAGCACAGCGAGGCCGAGTCACAGTGCTGTAATGAAATGTATCCCTCTGTTGAAAGCGCTGCCCCTTCTCCCTCTGCTTCCAGATGTGCTCTGTCTGCTGACGATGTTTCATCCTCTGACAGGCTGTTGACGACTGATGTTTCATTAGCAGAGACTTCTGGATCCACCCTGCCCTTCCTGCTACTGATCTAACAGGCACAGGAACCAAATGATGGGAGGTGAGTCCAAAATACTCAGAGCAGTTTTAGAGAATGTAACACAGATGGATACTGACCATGTTCTGTCCACTGGCTCTCCTCCATTCTACAGGCTGAGACTGCAGCACAGCTATCCTGGCTTCATACTGAGCTGCTGTCTCTGAAAACAGAACACATCCACATTAATTTACCTTTTGATGTAAAACTGTATAAACTCTCCCAAACTCAACCACCTGGGGGTAACTACTATCTTTGGAGGTCCAGAACAGTGGGTAAGGCAGGGAGTAGTTACTAAATAAGGCCAGGCTATAATGAGAAAAGTCACATAAGCTGACTACAGCACTGTTCCCAGAAGCCAAACAGCAACCATCGTCTTTATCAAAGCTGGGAAGAAACCAGGGAAACACCAAGACCAACACATCTTCAAGACCTCCTGAGACCTGGACTGATACTGTGTCACGGTCCACAAGAAACCTAATTATACTGGAGCTTGCATTGATATTGGAGGACCACATGGATCAGGTCTAAGTAAGAGATCAAAGTACCAACTAGGCTGAAAGAGGTGGAGGTGAACGGAAGGTTGGATTAGTATCGCATTAAGCAATCTTCTATATCACAGACAACACCAAAGAACAGAAAAGGTTCAAGAGGAAAAGCTACGGCGACAACATGGCCCTGAAGGTCAAATGTGTCACCTGAAGAGGGTACGCTCTATTTAATAGACCCAAAAAACCTTTGGTTGTCATGGAAAATGCCACCCAGAACTACATCAGAATTTATTTACAACATAAACCCAATAAAAAGACTCAATTAAAATAACAGCAAAGGCCTGTCAGGTTTTGCAAAATGAACTAAAAAAGAAGTGTTTTTGTAGAAAAGTGCTTCTAAACTGATGTAAAACTTCACTGTATGAGATCTTAGTTTATATGTGAAAAATGGACAAGTCGTTACATTAGCATTAGTATTACATTAAGCAAAAAGTTTTTTTACGCTCCTCAGACAACTCAACAATAAAAATCATTAGAAAAGAAGCAGCTGTTCAAATGATACTAACTGGAAATTAAGGTTGTTTTTTAATATGACAAAATCCGGACTTTCTGTGTGCAGATGTACTCTCCAAAGGAACTTGTGCTTATTGTGCACATACGAATACAAAAGCATGGTGCAACGACATCAGCGACTGACCTCTGAGAGCCTCCTGCAGCGACTGGATCTCTTGATCACATTGTTTTTGCAGCTCTGCTAGTTCCTCCTGTTTGCTCAGCTCACAGATCGTCGCCACACCCTGCCAGTGTTCGACCTGAGCTCGGCACTCGGCTAGCTGGGTCCGCAGGCTCGCCTCTGAAAATAACATTTAGGTCACCAAGCTTATCTTTTCTTCTAAAAAATCTAATCTAAACACATTAAAAGCTTAAACATAAATGTTATGAACAAGATAAATATTTATCTGGCTAAAGATCCAATCATGAGGCTAATTGATGCTGACCATCATCACACAAACTAACTTTTTAATAGAAATATTAGGATACGTTTGCAAACCTCTAGAACAGAAAGGAAAACACATATTTTCAGTATGTTTCCCTAAAACAGGAGGTTCACCATCTCCTCTAACAGATGCACTAAAAAGGGGCTGCAGGGGTTTACAGAGCTCCACACAGAACGCTAGCTTACAGTACTTCAGTTTATTAGTTTATTTCAAACTTAACTGAACATATATATAAATATACAAACAATAGAAATGTCACTCTAGTCACAGCTTCAGTTTCATGTTCGAAATGGGGTTACCAAGATTGATGCTGATCATTGGAATTTAAAGCAGCTGTGGGTTGATAAACAACGCATATTTCTTTTGCTTTTTGCTTTAGTTTTTGTCCAATGTGTCAGTCTGAGATACAGATGAGATGTGCATAATTATAAAATTTGTATACAACAAACAAGCCACTCTCTAAAGCCTTTACATTATTTACTTAACATTCCTTTAAGTCTTATGTTAACAAAAAAGGAAAGCAAAAGGCATTTGTTCATGAATTCTTAACACATCTATCTTCATTGATTTATTGGCCTTCATGTGTTGTTTCTATGGTATTCACTATCATCTCCAACAACCTTAAACACACACACACTATACTTATTATTTACATATCTTTTTTATCTTCTTGACCTACTAAGAGGAGCTGCATCAGGATTTTATCTCAAAGCATACTTTAAAAAGTCACTTAGAAACACATTTTGGATACTTGTGTTTACATTTCATTGTGCCTAACATTTAATCTCCAAATGTTATTTTTTTAAACCAATAAATTAATCTGAAGGTACAACCCAAACTTTACAGCTTGGACATTTTGATTTAATTTATCAATAAATTCAATTTAAAGGTCAGACTCCTTCAACCCCATATTGATATTAGTACAACCTTTCAAAAGCAGGTCATTTAGTTTCTTTCGCTTTCGGGGTCATTTATAAGGCAGTGCTTCTGCTTCAGAGAAGTCAGTGTTTTGACATTACTGTAAACCTGTTTTGGGTAAATAAACACTTGGAAAACTACTTTTTATTACATATTACTGCAACAATTTCTAACTAAACCCATCATATAACAACGAAACGACGACCGTTATAAATAAGTAAATGTAATTAGAGTTGAATGTATGCTAAATAGTAATAAAAAGTACTTTATTTTAGATTTAAAGTTAAATTTTTGTGTTTTTGACATTAGCTTGAAAGGTGTTAGCATGCAGCTAGCAGCGCCAGTTCATTTCTTTGGTAAATAATGCTAACAGGCCGTTTATCTGTTTCAGCAGCAACAGGTTTCACTGAACAATATGAAAACTTTATACATAATAAATACAAATCGCGGTCGACACCGTTTACCAGCCACTTGTAAACAGATTAAAGTTCAACCTGTTGTTTGCTGTACCTGGCTGTTCCTTCTCGGAGCTCATCCTCCCGTCAGACAGCTCCATCGGAAGCAGGGCAGCGGCGAGAGGAAACGCACTCAAAAAGTCCTAAAAGTCCGTCGGCCTCATGCTGGACGGGCACAGGGGTTTGGTGTGGAATTCATCAACAGTGTGAACTTCAGGAAACAACTTTCCCCGGTTTCAGCCTGCGGAAAATGCGTCAACCTCCTTCCTGTTCACAAAGCCTGACCCAGAGTCAGTTTGCAGAGAGGCTGAGAGCAGTGACAACAAGATAAGCTCTCACCATCAATAAGTTGTTCTTGTGGAAATCTCTAGTAACATGAGCTCAGTTCAGAAACTGGTATAAGAGGAGATTATGGATAATGTTGTGCAAAAGTCTTGAGTCATTCCTAACAAAAGAAAACTGTAACATCTCCAGGATAGTGCTCACTGGAAGCAAGACCAGTGATGCACACAGCCTTCCCAGTACTTTCCTCTATACCTTCAGAACCACCTTAATTCTTCATATCATCAAAAATTTAACAAGGTGTTGGAAATGTTCTTCAGGGGTTCTGGTCCATGTTGACTTGACAGCTTCACACAATATGAATCTCCTGTTCACCTACATCTCCAAATGTTCTGGACTGGATTGAGATCTGGAGGTCACTGGAGTCCAGTGAACTCATCTTCATGCTTCAGAAACCAGTTGGAGATGATCTGAGCTTTGTGATACTGAGCATTATCCTGCTGGCAGTAACCATCAGAAGATCCACTGTGATCATAAAGGGATGGACCATTACACCAGTCTGCCCACCCTCCTCTGATCTCTGACCTCAACAAGACATCATTTTCTCTTTTCCAGTCCACCCTCTGTAAACCCTAGAGATGGTTGTGGGTGAAAATCCCAGTAGATCAGCTGAAACACTCAAATCAGCCATGTTCAAAGTCAACTAAATCTCCTGCTTTGTCCATTCTGATGCTCAGTTTGAACTTCAGCAAGTCGTCTTCATCAGCCTAGATGTCTAAATGTATTGAGTGCTGCCATGTGATTGGCTGATAAACTACAGGTGTACCTAATAAACTTTGAAACTGTGGTGAGATCTCAATTTATGAGTTGAACTCACCTGAGACTCACACTCCGTCTTAGACATTTTGTTATCTATGGTTGATGTAATGACAAAAATAAATGCTTACACAGAATAATGGTACCCTCTGCTGGGGGATTATTTACATCACAGTAATCTGAAGTTTTATGTTGAAATCAAGTTATTTTTGATGCACCTGCATTCATGGTCTAATTTGTTAGTTTAATCAAAAATAGAAAAGTTAGACATGTATTTATCCTTTATTTTATAAAGTTCACACTTTTCAAAGTGTAACACAAAGTTGATGTTTGGCTATTTTGAATTCTTCAAATGGTAAAGAAAAGAAAATATGAAAAAAAAACTAACTTGAAATGAATACATCAGAAATAACTTGAAGATCGGACAAAAATATTTTCACCAAATGCCAGTCTCTTAACATGATGAATCCCATTATTCTTGGTTATAAAACAATTTGCCTGAAATCCTTGTAGCCACGTCCTCCCACATCAAGTAGGTCTATTCATAGATTTTAGATCGTCTACTCAACATTTCAGTCCCCATCTCTCCTACACACTCTTCTTTGATTCTCATCTCAGTATGTAAAATGTCAAGTTCCATCTTTGACTCCTCTGCAGTCAAACTGGAGGAGGCAAGAATTTAACTAAAGGGCAAACAATAGGACATTATAGGGGTAGAAAAAACACAAGGATATTTGACTCAACCACATACATTTGTTTTTGTGATAAATTCAATTTTTTTTTTAAATTTACACAGAACTTTATAACTGATATTTATATATTTACTTATATTTGGGGGGAAAGCATTGAGATCTTCTGCTCCTTATGGATGGAATCAGCTCCAAAACCAACTGAACCTGAATGAACTCGTCTCAGTGAACGAGTTTAAACAGGCTTTAAATGCTTTACTCAGACATCTGGATGTAAATGTTATGATCTGTGATTTGTTATTGACTCTGCCGTTTGTTCTGATTATTTTATTGTCCTTTTGTTTTTTATGATGTGGAAACTGTTTCCCGTTTGTGTTACTGGTTGAGCTGCTGCCTGTCTTGGCCAGGAGTCTTTCCTGGTTAAATAAAATAAAAATTTACCTCCAACCTTTGAATCGAGCGTTTTGCATCCAAGATACACATATTATTTGCAGTCTTAAACTTAGAAATGTTAGCCTAATAACACGAAGATAAGCTCACAAATGGATTTAAAGAAATATTCTGTATAAATACCCCCAAAAAACAAAATAATTTAATTTTTTTAAATGTATTTATTCAGTTGTACTTAAAACACCATCACGATGCAGAAAGAAAATAAAAATACTAAATTCTGATTGCTGATAAACAATCAAAACTGCAGGATTTGTGCTCATATTTAAAGTATTCTATAAATTTCCAGACATTCTCTGTATTTTTACAAAAATGTAACCTCCTGTTAAGAAGTCAAAAAAAGAGAAAATGCTGGTAAATATTCTTCAAAACTAATTCATACAAAGTGATTCATGGAAGTCAGTGCTAGGAGTTGGTATAAATAGTTTGGAAATGCATTTGATTTTTGTAAAGTGGTATAAAATTGAATAATTGAGTGGATCAGAGGCACAGGATACAAGCAGCGAAATGCTCACAGGAAATAATCAGTAACAGTTAATCTGCAGGTAGTGCTGTTTGTAAGAGTTTAACAGAGGTAAACAGGTTTATCCAAACGAGTCACGTGCTCCTAACAAAAATAAAGACAAATCATTGGCTGGTCCGTGTGACTTGGCATCTGGTGTGACGTCTTGACAACCTGGTCCCAGATCATTGTGGGGTCTTTTAATTTCACAAGTCCATGTCCTGATCGCTGACACTCTGACGTAAATATTCTTCATAAAGCTTTTTCTACAAAGAGAGGAGAAACCATTTAAAACAAAAACAGTTCACTTCCTGTCAGGAACATTTTCAGAGTCAGACTGTAAACGCTACCTTTTTGATTTTGATCACATCCTGAACGTACTCGAGTTTCTCCTGAAGCTGCCGTTTCTGTTTGCCTGAAAGAGTCGGATGAGTCCTGCGAAGAATCAAAGCCCCAAAGTTAGATGAGGTTTGGACTCATAAAGCATGTGTTAATGTTGGAAAACTGACATTTTTCTTAAAAACATATTAAAGACAGCCCGCAAACACATATGCATCTCATATGCTAGCGCCGGTGTGTTTTTAGCTCATGATTCCTGATTTTTTTTTCCCATCTCTCCCTGCTTGAACACAGCTGATTTCTATGAAGGAGTAAATAACCGCTCATGTAGAAAGCAGTGAAGGCTGAGGAGACATTTCAGCAGTTAGATTTAGGTGTTTCTGAGCAGAAACAATGGTGCTAACATTTTTACGGCAGTGATTTAAAACGGACACCAGGGGGAGCCAAAACAAGCAAAACTGCATAGCATCTCTTTAAAGATCCCAGGTGGCAACACTGTTAGCTACACAAGTTAGATAAGATGCACACCAAGAAAAAATACAAAAATACAATAATAATAATGACAGAAAAAAAACTAACTGTTCATGTCATTTTTCAGGAAAATATTAAAAGATTTACTGCTCCACTGGAGGCTACAGGCAGGAAGGATTTCCTGCGGTGTTCAGTGGAGCATTGTGGAGAAACTAAAATGCTGCTAAACAGAGTGCTTGTTTTTAATCTGAACAGAGAACCTCTCAGAATCCAGTTCCACCTTAATAACATCACTGGCCCTGTGGATCCGTTTATTTATTTACACTTCAATGTTGTCAACTGAACATGGACTGTAATTTTTGATAACTTTGTGAAGAAAAAAAAAAAGCAGTGGTCATTTGGTGACGCATGTCTGGTGGTGCTGAGGTTTCCTACCTGAAGGTGAAGCGAGCAATGACGAGCAGGAGGAAGGACAGAAGGACCAGACCACCACAGCCATAAAGCTGCTGCTCTCCAGACAGGGAGTCAAATATTCTCACTATGGGAGTCTGAACAATAGCAAAAGCAGACATGATTTATATTTAGATTTTAAACAACACAATGATCAATGACACATGCACTTGGGACACTCACCAGGTAGAGGGAGAGTGCCTCGGTGCCCTGATGGCCTAATGCCATATCCAGAAGCTCCTGGGACAGGGAGCCTAGAACCAGCAGAGCCAACAGGGCCAGAGGGACACTGAAACCCAGCAGAGTCAGGAAGCAGCTCTTACAGCGTGCACGTCTGTTGGCAAAACTAGTCTGTCTGCAAGATCAAAAGGTTACAATTATAAACCAAAGGCATCACATCTCCTTAAAAATGGGACAGTTTTATTGTGAGGGATAGATATTTATTGTGAGGGATAGACATTTATCTGATTTCTAAATATAGGATATGAATTATATAAAGTATTTCACCTGTCATTGCTGAGTTTATCTGTGATGGCCTCGCTGATGAGCTCACAGTCCCTCTCCAGAGAGTTGAGAGTATTCTGGACCGTCTGGTTGATGGTTTTCTCGATGGTACGACAAACCTCCTCGATTTGGTTCACACAGCGGCTAGGCTGAAAACAGGAACACAAAAGAATTAATAAAAACAACCAAACACTTCTAAATAATCTGCATGCTCAACACGAAGACATGAACTCCCACCTTGTTTGGATTGGGAATGTAAATAGTGGGCATGTCAAAACCACACTTGTTGAGTCCTGGTCGCTTGCAGAGCTCCTGCACAATCTGCATCATCACTCTCTGAGACGCATTAAGAAAACAGAAAAGAGGTGGAGGGAAAAGTAGTTTCTCTCATCAGTGTTATGATTTACAGTGAAATAGAACCCTTAACCATACACTGATCCATTTACCTGCCTGTCTGACTCTCCACCAGCTTCATCAGCTTTGCTCAGGAAAAAACGCAGCCGTTCACCGTGTTTTTCATTCAGGCATTCAACGATGTTCAGGGTGCGCTTGCACAGAGCCTGACCCATGGGGTCAAAGAACACCAGGATAAGGTCACAGAGATCACCTGAATGATATTAGAATCATGTTAAACTGAAATGTCTGTAATTGTCAAGAGCAGAACTCATATTGCGAGAGTAACATTCAGTGATTACAAAACATTCTTTGAAGCTATGAAGGGTTTTGTTAAAAGGAAGTGGTGAGATCAGAAACTTCAGAGACACAAACTATGCTCATCTTCAGGAGAAAAATATCAGTGTTTGGTCGGTTAAAATTTTGAGAAAAGCACCCTACCTTCCCACCCTTTTTTTTTTAAATGTTTTTTTAAATTATGCAACAACAGCTGCTTGAAAGTGACTGAGTTTTAACATCAGAACAGACAAAAAGGAAAGAGCAGCAACTCACCCAGCCACAGGATAACCTCGTCTACATCAAACGGGTATTTCATATCACCGTCCACCAAACCAGGAGAATCAACAAACGTCACCAGGCTGAAACGTTTCTGTCGCGATGTGCAGACCTCTGTGCTCAGATACTCTGTTACACCTAGAAATGCATTCAAAAAGCAAAAAGTAGTCCCAAAAATATTTGGGAATGATTGTGGTTAATATTGTACAATTCTCACCTTTAAATTCTTGCAGAGGCTTGAAATGTGGATATAGATGAAGCGTTGCATTCCCCTTTAAAGAAACAACAACATTTGTCAGAGATCCTGTGGAGCTGATGTTCAGGACTCCAAGAACTAAAGTCACCAGTGACAAAGTCTTTAGGGTTCATTCTTTAAATTACTTGGAAGGAAATAAATAACTTTGAACCTAAAATATATCCTGTTAGGAGGAAAAAGACACATTTGTATTACTTTGGCACTGAACATTCTTATTTCACAGTGATAATGTGCCGTTGTGCTCACTGTGAGAGATTCTCTTTTGCGTCCACTTGTGATGAAGCTGAAGCCCTGCGTCTCGATGGCCACTCCAGTGCGCTGGATGTGCTCCTCCACATACCTGACCAGAAAGAATGTTAAACATACATTAGGATCATTGAGAGAAAAAACAAACCAAAAGGACAGCTTGTACACTCTGTTAAAAAACAAAAACCAGGGATCTGACTAAAAAGCTTGATATCCAAACCTTTTGGCAGGTTTTGGGATATCTTTGCAGCATAGTAGCTGTGTTTCATGTCTTTTTGCATAAACTATATTTACCAGTTGATGAAGGAACTTTTGCCAGCAGAGTGGTTGCCCATCAGCATCACTGTGATCTTTTTCCTGGGTGGTAACAGCTTTACACCAACAGATTCAGCTACTGTGATCAAACCTGTGTGTGGGGAAAAAAATCAAGTAAAATTACCTAATTTCACTACTAGTTTTTGAGAAATCAAGCTAAAAACTGAATTCATTAAAGATCTGGTGAAGATTGAGGTAGGTAAAAGTTACATCACCAGCTACTGATTAATTATAAGCAGAGGGAGGATAACTTAGCTGGATGCAACGTCAGCCAAACCTCAAAATCCCTGTTAGCTAACTTAGCTAACACGTAGCCACCCTAAATAACCCAGTAACGTTACCTGGTTAGTTAGATAACCAACCTCTTGTCAACAAAACGACTAGTACCTTAAGGGTATGTTCAAACAGGCGGATAAGCTGTTCTGAAGTAATTTAGTCATTTAGCTCACCACTGTCTGAATCCGTATAAATCTGATGAATATCCCGCAAGATGCGCTCATCACAGGAGACGCCGCCAGCTATGGAGTCCGCGTTAGCGGCACTTCGGTTCTTCACTTTTCCCGACATAGCTACACAGTTATGTGGTCAAAGGGTATTTAAATAGAAAGACTTATGGGGTCTAGAACTAGCTACGAGCCAAGCCGGTTAGTGAGTTTGAATCACCCCGGTCTGCTGAAGCTCGGGGAAGAGACGTATTTCAGCCACGTCGCCAGCAAAGACGTTTTTGCCGCACAGTCTTCTGGGTAAAGTAGTTTTTCCCCAGTCACGCGCGACCAGCATTCTACAACAGTCAAATAAATTTCCTTGCTGGTAAATGTGGAAACGTAGGAGGAATATAAAATATTGTTCTAATAATTAACAACATTAAATATGAGGTCAAATAATGTCTGTCTTAAAATAAAGAAATAAAACATTTTTGAGGCCTTTTTTACTAAAGACATTCAAGTGAGGAATGCACAGGTGTATTAACAAGCAGTGCATCTCATTTAGAGGAAATTGTACTCACTAGCAGTTTCACTGAATGCACAGCTGCAAGAGTGGAATGGAGCCCTGGTTAAACTTGTGCAATCCCTAAACTTTCAAGGTGTCTGAAAAGTTCAATTGTTCACTATGCACCATTTAATGAGTCGTGTGTCCATGTCAAATAGTGTACAATTCTTTCTGTCATTATTTTCTTTGCTCTGGTTCTGCATCTGCAGGTGGAGAGATGCTGCTGTTCTAGATCTAATAAGTTTTTGCTAAACTTTCATGTCAGCCTCAGGACAGTTCCCTTATAGAAGATGTTCATGTGTATAAGTGCATAACAATGTATGTCTGTTTATGTTAGTATTATTGACTTGTTTGTTCATTTAAGTTTTTGTGGATGAACCTGCTGACTTAAAAAGTGTGTATATGATTCTATATATTTTTATGTGTATAAAGGGTAGACATGTAAAAGCTATAGGCTTCTGCCTACACCTTTTGGTTTTGATTTTTTTCTCCCTTTATTTTTAAAATAACCAAATAAATAGATTGTCAGGACACCGTTCGCCACACATCGGTAAAAAGGAGTTAACACCAAGACTAGCATTTTTCAGCCCCCCTCATAAAATATGGTAAGTGTTGAGCCTTTCGTAAGGATGATGGCTGTTATTGTCCCATGTAAGGCCAGTGAACATGTGCAAGAACCAGCATTTAGCTGCATTCACCAGCTCCAGCTTCTCCTCCAATGATGAGAGGAGGAAAGGGGTCCCTTGATAAAGTTCACCAAGTTCCCTTTTGTCTTTTCCATACGAATGCTTAGGTTGTTTGCCAATACACCATTCAGCAAGCTCCTCTACCTCCCTGCTATACATCAACTCAAAACTGTTGGAGATCAAACCAGAAATCAGTGTTATCTGTAATCTTCACAATATGATTTCGAGGATATCTAGCAGAAAAGTCAAGTGTGACTAATGTGTACAGGAGGGGGCTCAAGACACATTCTTGTGGAGCATCAGTGTTGAGTACAAAAGCGTAAGACAAGACACCATGGATCTTTGCAAACAGTGGATCAGGAAGTCAAAAACTCAGTTAGACATCTACAGTATGGTTTTTAACAAGTTTGTATTTTTCACCCTGCTTTATAAAGGAAATGGGTACAATCTGAACAAAAATGCAGTGCTGGTTAAAGCTATGTAAACAAAAAAAGACTCAAAATATTAAACTTTAAATTGACAGAAACTAAGTGTTGGGTATCCGTCATACAGTATGACGGCAAAGAGAACTGTTAGTGTGTGCAACAGAAAAACACAACAAAATACGACAAATAGACCAAGCATATACGTTCATATGATTTTTATTGACACAACACAATGCATACTTCTGACATTAATGTATCTTCCTTAAGATATGACAAACACCACTGTTGTATGCATATTTGAAGATTGTTATGTGACCATGTGAGCTAATGTTGAACATACAATAAGACGATCTCAACCATTAAAAAAAAAACTAAAGATATTTAAAGTACTTTGATAATAAACTCAATATGTGAAAATAATGAATACGTTCATGTAATCCCAAAGATAAGCAGGGTGTGAGGCATTTTGGTGTCAGACGTTTTAGTGCAAAATTAATAAATTTCTCTGGATTTATTTGAACATATAAGCTTATTTTCAGGCAATGGCATTCAACAAGTAAACCCCTAATAATAGAAATATAAAGCTGTTTAGTTCCTTTTTTCCAAGATCTTAAAAGCTACAAGCTAAAGGATTTTGACTGAGTGGAAGGCAGTTTATAAACCACAATTTGCATGGGAAACATTCTGTTCCCATAAAAACAAATGCTATTAGTGACTGGCCAGTAAACACTCCAGTGATGGTAAAAAGCAGCCTCAATACCAGAACTGAAAGAGTGTATTTGTTGCGTAACGTCTCAAACAAAAGGACCTGCTTGCTCGTCGGTGCAGGGATCACACCTGACTTGAAAATCGAGTCATACAAGCGAAAGCAAATAAAGAAGGCTGATAGGATTTGTGGTGCCTTCTGGAGACTGGCTCTAATTTAATTAGGGTTTTCTAGTAAGAGGTTCCAGCTAAACCAGAGATCCAGAGATTCTCTTCTCTTCTTGTCGCTGGTCATCCTACATTTTATAAATTAATGAGTCAATTTGGCTTGAAGAAAAACATGCATTGTTGTAAAACTTAGCACATAGCTCATCTGTTCTTAGTATTTTTAGAAGTGATCATGAATAATTCTTCTCAATGATCCTCAGCAGCAGAGTGACACGTATCCATGTGAGCGTTTTGAGAGGCAGGCTGTCGAGTGTAAAACAGCCTGTTAGCACTTGTATTAACAGCTTTCCTCAGCCTCGAGGAACCTTTAAGCTGCAGTGATGTAAAGCAGAGCGACTGTTTATATTTATTGAATTACTGCAGCACCATTTAGATTAACATTGGATGCATGCTTACTTATTATAAGGTTTTAATTACCTGATTATGGGGAATAAATTAATGAGGTAATGTTGACATGCTTGTACTTGTATAGCTTAATCTTGTTTCTTTGGTTACCAGTGGGCTTTCCTCTCTTTGGCGACCAGCTCCAGGAAACGGGAGTGACTCGCATAGAGGGCGAAGGATGAGTCCATGTCGACCCACTGGACGTGTCCTGCGTCATCGCCAGCTTGCAGCGGTAGCTCACTCACACTGTTGCCTTTCAATAACGACACAAACATCTCAGTGTTTTAGGGAAAATCTCCTGACTCCACGTTCAGTCATCTTTAGAAAGAAAAGTGTGCATTACTGGTAAAAGGATGATTGCAAAGTAGAAAATACCTGACTCATCGTGAAAGTTGACAGCAACCGTCTCCATCCAAGCATTGTCTGTGTTTCTGGGGTCGTCGACGTAGCCTTTATGGACCTGAAAGTGATTTTATGTAGTGTAAATATATATATATATTTTAAATAGCTTTTCCTTAATAATTTTTGACATAAAGATTGACTTTGTCATTCAGTCCCTGTATACCAAAAGAGCATAAGTCTGGTCCTCATAGCTGGCAGTAAATCAGACCTTTACCGGTGAGGGCTGGACTCCACCAGGGCTCTTTGTCACCGGTCCTGTTCATAACGTTTATGGAAATGAATTCTAGGTGCAGCCATGGTGTGGAGTATGTTGAGTTTGGTGGAAAGAGAATCTCATCTCTGTGTTTGTGGATGATGTGGTCCTACTAGCTTCATCAAGCTCTGACCTTCAGCTCTTGCTAAGGAGGTTCACAGCTGAATATGAAGCAGCTGGGATGAGGACCAGCACCTCCAAATCTGAGGCCATGGTTCTCAACCAGAAAAGGATGGATAGCCAAGTTTGGGGTCGGGGGAGAGGTCCTACCTCAAATTAAAGAGTTTAAGCGTCTCAGGGTCTTGTTGAAAAGTGAAGGAAGGGCGGAGCAGAAGACTGACAGGTGGAAGAGGAGAAACGTCTGCAGTGATGTGGACGCTGAACTGGTCTGGTGGTGAAGAGGGAGACAAGCCAGAAAGCAAAGCTCTCAATTTACCACTTGATCTATGTTCTAATCCTCATATGGTCGCAAACTTTGGATAATGACTGAAAGAATGAGACTGCTGAAATTAGTTTCCTCTACACAGTGGCCGGGTTCAGCATTAGACATTGATTGAGGAGCTCAGACATCCGGGAATAGAACCACTGCTCCTCCAAGTTGAGAGGAGCCAGCTGAGGTGGTTCAGGCATCTGGTTAGGATGCTTACTGGACGCCTCCCTGGGGAGATGTTTCTGCTGGCAGGAGGCCTCCAGATTGACCCAGGACACGCTGGAGGAATTATATATTGAGTCTGGCCTGGGAACGCCTTTGGGTCCCACTGGGGGAGCTGGTAGGGGTGGCTGGGGAAAGGACAGTCTGAGCTTCCCTAACGAGGACGCTACCCCCACGACCTACACTCGGATGAGCAGGTTAGATTGACTTCAGAAACATAAATGATTGAAAAATATCACAAAAATGTATTCTGATCATTTTGCTTTTATACAAACATGTTTAAGTGCCACCTTGGTTTGTTCATTGATTACTGACCTCATATCCTGCTGAGTTGAAGAGCATGGTGACACGTTTGTGGACTTCTGCTTTCTCAGAAGGGGGTAACGAAAGTGAGTTCAGCGCTTCCTCTGAGAACTCTCTCTGCAGCGTTAGAGAAACCTGCTCTCCTGGATCCACCATTCCCTGAAACATCCAACATGTGCAAACAGCTAGGTCAACCACAGGACATCACAACGAGCAATTTTCTCCTCTACTGTAATGTTACAATGGATTTTTAGTTATAACATGCAAGAATGTAGAAATAAATAATTATATGCTTGATAACGTACAGGTACATCTAAAAAATACTTTTTAGATGGTCAATGCAACACCTAATTTGGGGTTTTCATGATCTGTAAGTAATAAAATAAAGGCTTGCAACATTTCACTCTGTGTGAGTTTCACTTTCTAAAATGATTGTCAAAAATATGTGAACTTATTTGTGAATATTCAAATTTTTAAATTGTACATGTAATAGAGGATCAGCACCTCCAAATCTGAGGCCATGGTTCTCGATCGGAAAAGGGTGGCTTGCCAAGTCCAGGTCGGGAGAGAGGTCCTGCCTCAAGTGGAGGAGTTCAAGTATCTCGGGGTCTTGTTCACGAGTGAGGGAAGGAGGGAGCGGGAGATCGACAGGCGGATTGGGGCAGCGTCTGCAGTGATGCGGACGCTGAACCGGTCTGTTGTGGTGAAGAAGGAGCTGAGCCAGAAAGCAAGGCTCTCGATTTACCGGTCGATCTACCTCCCAATCCTCACCTGGTCATGAGCTTTGGGTAATGACCGAAAGAACGAGATCGCGGATACAAGCGGCTGAAATGAGTTTTCTCCGCAGGGTGGCCGGGCTCAGCCTTAGGGATAGGGTGAGGAGCTCGAACATTCGGGAGAGACTCGGAGTAGAACCGCTGCTCCTCCATGTCGAAAGGAGCCAGCTGAGGTGGTTCGGGCATCTTGTTAGGATGCCCCCTGGACGCCTCCCCAGGGAGGTGTTTCAGGCATGTCCTGCCGGCAGGAGGCCCCCGGGTCGACCCAGGACACGCTGGAGAAAATATATCTCTGGTTTGGCCCTGGAGCGCCTTGGGATCCTGCCGGAGGAGCTGGTAGAAGTGGCTGGGGAGAAGACTGTCTGGAACTCCCTAATTGGGATGCTGCCCCCGCGACCCGGACCCGGATAAGCGGAAGAAGACGAGACGAGACGAGACGAGACATGTAATAGATGAAAAGGCAAGAATGATATACAAATAAATATACATTAAATACAAATGTGCAAAAAATGTTGTTTTAAAAATGCAAAGCAAATTACTTTAAAAAAGAATAAATACTTTTAGAGAAATAAACAAATGAAAAATACAAAAAAATAAATAAAAATTAAACACAGTAACAAAAATTTAATTTATTATTGTAATGACTTAACCCTTTAAATATGTTCTGATTTATTTTTGATTTTGGCAGTTTGCATCCTCCATACAGGAGGATGGAGAAGAAAAAGTAACAGAAACTTACACCAGGAATGGCCCACTCTCCACAGTCTTTCCTCTTGATGGACACAAATTGTAGAATAGGCAGTTTGGAGACTGGGTGATGCGTCTTTGCTCTACTTTTATCTACCTTCCATCTGGCGAAGAGAAACGTGTCAACCATCAGATCAGATGGTAATATAGGTGGGGTAATGATGTAAAAAACTGCTTCAGTTATATTTTATTATTCCAAGTAATTTTTTTCTGAAATCACACTGAGCAAAAATTATGGCTAATAATAAAAAAAAAGTCACCTTGTGATAATGGGATCAGCTGCATGGTTGGGCCCCCATCGTCCTAGCAAGCCTCTTCCAGTCAAACCGGTGCGTCCAAGAGGATTTCTAAAAAGTAGAAAGTAAATCAGACAAATCTGCACTTACCTTAAAGCTCACTGAAATAATGCTGCATTTCTCCTGAAAAGGGATTTAATCAGAGCAATATCTAAAGTCTACCTGAATGACTGATGGAGGAAACAAATACAACTGTGGAAAAAAGTTATTAGGAAGCTAAAAAATGAATATTTTTGGCTGTAATATTTTTTATTTTAATGTTTTCATACTTGTTTAACTTTTTTAATATTTGTGCTTTGTAATAGTTTCAGGTTCAAATATGATCGCTTCCCTTATAAAGGCTTAAAGAAGTAAAAATCACACTTCCTTTGAACATTTTTCTTTACTTATTGAATAAGGGAATTATTAAATTTGTCCACGTCTCTGTGTCATTTTATAAGTTGTTCATTAAAGATACCTAAATTAATTTAAAAGGTTCAAACAAACCCAAAGCACAAAAACTTACCCTGCGTGGTTGTTCTAAATTTTTTGGGGATCACTAATAAAGCTTGAGTAGCTGATTGTTTTGACGTGAACAGACAGTCTCACATTAATAGCTCTGTAGTGCAAAAATCCACCGAATAGAACAATAACACTGACAAAAACCATGTTACTGATCAGATATTAGAGAAAAAACTAAACTCTGTTTGTACACAGTGACTTACAAAGGCTTTCCATTGTCCACCCTGTAACTTCCTTCAAAGCTTGTCCTGTCCACAGCACCATCCACAGCATTAAACTGTGGAGAGAATGAGCTACGGAACAAGTAAACACCATACAATTAGATATGAAATTCTGTTTGAGCAATGGAAAGATAATGAGACAAAAATCTCTGAATATTTTATTTATCTCAGAACCTCTCAGACTGAATAATTACACTCAGCTCACCCAATATCTGGATCAGCCCACTCTGGCTTGTTTAGGACTGAAGGAGCAGTGTAGGTGACTGGTTCATACTGTGGCCACTTCTGAGTCCAGTCCACTTTATCATCTGGTACTGGAAAGCGCTTGATGCTGGACCCTGGATACTGTGGGCATCTGGACTTTACATGCAGTGCTTTTGAGGATGACATTGTCCCAACACTGGTCATATAGAGTTTACAGCAACTGTCAATGAAAGGGTTGATGTTTCTACAAGTTCTGGACGGATGAGGAAATAAGCAAGAGGTCCCAGGCCTGAAAAAGAAAACAAGACAGGATAAGACATAAAATATACAAATTATAAATGTTCTGTATCAACGTAACTTCCTTTTCTAACTCAAACGTGTTCGAATTGATCAGCTCCATCAGGAAAATCAATACATATTTACCCTATAATCCAAAAACCACCCTAAAGAGTCACAATTTTTTTAAGTAAATATTTTGTAAATGTTCATACAAATACCTTAATGACCCGGAAGAGCAGACCGTAAACGGCAAGCCGAGGAGAGTGACTGTCAAACGAACTGTGTCCGTCCAGCGTCGCCTCGAAGCTAAATGTAGCATTCCTCGATAAAAATTGATCAATAGACTGTCAGAAAGCAACACTACCAGGAAGTGCACCGCCTTACGTGGTGACGTAGAGAAAGGCGTGTAGTAGGGTAGGGAGGCGCACTGGTCTCCATGGTGACTGCCTTCAGCTACAGTAAAATTGATCTAAACACCCCCCCCCCCCCCCCCCCCC
>SSNR01000107.1:461421-475941 GCA_006937965.1 Callopanchax toddi | reverse complement strand
CCCCCCCCCCCCCCCCCCACTAGAGACAATCGGGGGAAATGACGTATTTAACTTTATCTTTATAAAACATTGACAATTACTACAAATTTGTTTTATTACACGTCTGTACATCGTCATTATGAAAATGTAAAAAAAAAACATTTAATCAGAAGTCGATTAAAATTAAATTTAACACAAAAAAACAAGGAAATAAAGTTAAAGTACACAAAACTGAACTTTTACATTTTTAAACAAATTATATTGACATTTAACTGCGTTTATTGTGCAATACTATTTTGCTAATTGAAAGATATTTCAAATTTAATTCTTTCTAAGACAAATTATGTTAATTTTATTTTAACTTGAGGTGCCATTTAAATACAAAACAAATTAAATAAAAAATTGTAACATAACTATAGCAGATTTCACAAATCTACTAAGAAAATATATTATTATATTGTCTTATAGTAAAGAGACAGAGATATTCTAAATGTTTATTGTGGAATTTAACTGGTAGGAGTGTTGTTTTAAATAAATCTCATTTAATTTTTGAATGCTTTGAATTTCATTTTAGCTTAAAGAAATGCTATTTTTAATATAAAAATGGACATGTGTGTAGGTGTGGTGTGGTCAATGTTGAGACGACCTCTGAGGTAATAAAATAGTGTGGAAAAAAAATAAAGTATGGCTTGAAGAGTTTAGATAACACGAATACGCAGCATATCCCGACACACCCACCCGTGGCGGCTGCTCAAAATGCGCTTGTTTTCCGACTCGGCTCCGCCCAAACAAGTCATCCTTGTAAACATATCTAACGCACCTGTATTACCGTAGTTTGGCACGCGCATTTACGCTGGGCGCAGAGACCAAATCCGCGCTCGCGCACGAATTCCATTTGTTAGCGAAGAAGAGGCCGCTGGAGTCGCTTCGATCCGTAGAGTCACTCAGTCCGCTCGGTTTAAAAGCTTCGGACAGCGGGTCAACCGGTACCGAGAGCGGCGGAGGTCCCTCGGTTAACAACACACTGACAGAGCGGGAGCGGTTCGGAGAGAAGAATGGAGAATTCGAGCAGCACTGCGGCGGTCGAGGCTGCGGACTCCAACAGAGCTCAGGCTGCCGCCGCTGCCCCAGAAGCGGCGGAAGACAAAGGCACTGTTCCGCAGAATGTAGCGTCGTCCTCCCCGACGAGAAGCTACAGGCCCGCCCGCACCGAGACGGTGAAGGGCCAGAATTTTGACGTGGGCCCCCGCTACGTGGACCTGTCTTACATCGGGGAGGGGGCGTACGGAATGGTGGTGTGAGTACTCCCTGCCTCCGTTCAGTCACATACTGTTATTGAGACGCTTTATCGGAGCTCGGCGCTCTGTGCTAACGAGGAATGATCATATAAGTGATTAAAACAGGTGAACAGCAGTGAGAAACTGAAGCTAAAAACAGACGGCAGCCTGTTTGTGGTTAGCAGCAGGTTAGCTGAGCTGCTACAGGCGTGGCTAGAAGCTTTACAGGAAACAAGATTGGGAGTGATTGCGCAGGACGTGGTTTACTATCCGATCAGAAATCTTTAGCTTCACCGCCTAGATGTAAGCTAACTCGTGGCTACAAGTTCCCTGCTGCATTGATTTCTGATAGCACAACATTCAGTCTGATGCAGAGGGTGCAAACATATAGGACTTGTGGCGAGGCCATTTCTGCTCTTATCACTATTTGAGATCTACAAGCTTGTGTGGACGTGTTGAGCAGCTCAGTTTCACAAGATAGCGTTAAATAAAGCATGTAACCAGAGGAGAAGACATGAATCGTGTCCATTTCAACGGGAAACACCTGTTAGTTTACAGGAAAGTGCTGTTTTGTTTGTCTGGTTTTGGCCATGTGATGCCACCATACTGCAGCTGGTGTTTGTAAACACAGTTAGCCTTTAAGAGCGTGATGTGCAACACATTTAGCTGTTAATTCATAACTAGGCCGACAGATGTTTTGACTCGTGTAGTTTCACAGCCAGCAAGAACTTGTGAGAACGTGCCCAGTTTTAACTAGCCTGTTGTGCACTTAGGCACTTTCACCAACAGCAGGGTGGTGATGTAATGCCTGTCATTTAAAAACGTAAATGACTGCTTTCTTTCTCTATCAGAAGCAGCAGTGCTCTGGTAGAGCTTAAAAGGATGGATATTTTAGTATTGCCTGGTCTGTAACTACTTTGCACCTCCCAAAACCATCTTCAGAGACAGTCTGCAGCCGGAGCCCAGTTTCTGATGCGTCATTTTATGTATGGTGTGTAATATGACACTTGTTTCTGCTTCTCCACATCTGCTGTGCATCCAGCTCTGCTTACGACGCCTTCTCAAACTCCCGAGTGGCCATCAAGAAGATCAGCCCGTTTGAGCACCAGACATACTGCCAGCGCACTCTGAGAGAAATTAAGATCCTGCTTCGTTTCAGCCATGAGAACATCATTGGGATCAATGACATCATCAGGGCAAAGCACATCGACAACATGAAAGATGTGTATCCTGTTGCAGTCTTTGAGATTTGAAGCACTTTTTATCTTTGCCAGCTGCAGAAAGGCAACAAGCTCTATTCTACTGTTTGAACCTGAGAGTGGAGTAGAACATCACAGTACGCCAACACAAAAAATAAGTTTAATGATGTGACCATCAAGTGGTGGCACTTGAGAGGAAAATACTCATCTTTGCCTTCAATTAGCTGCATTTGAATTGAACAGAATCAACTATTTTCATACACAAACATGTAATAAAACTCCCAATTATGATGTAGATTCAAAAAGACATTAAATATGTAGTTCTAAATAAGAACCCACTCACTAAATGTAGCTACATCCTGTTCAGCCACTCATTCCTACTGTTAAAGGCATACTATGTAACTTTTTCATATTTTAAAATCTTTTTCTTGAGCCAGCATTTGCTAATATGACCCTTTACAGGGTTAATAAAAAGTCACTTAGCCCCATCTGGTGCTTGGATGCAGAATACCGCGTTTGCACCGTCTCTGGTCCGGTCCCCACAAAATCCTGTATCTTGCGAGTGTTAGGCTAACCCAATGTGACTCGTTGTTATGCTAGCGCCGGAGTGTTTTTAGCTCATGATTCCTGCTTTTTTCCCCATCTCTCCCTGCTTGAGCACAGCTGATTTCTTTGAATGAGTGATGAACCGCTCCTGTAGAAAGCAATGAAGGCTGAGGAGACATTTCAACTGTTAGATTTAGGTGTTTCTGAGCAGAAACAATGGTGCTAACGTTTTTACTGTAGTGATTTAAAATGGACACTAGGGAGTGCTAAAATGAGCACAACTGCATAGTATGCCTTTAAAGAATGTGAATATTTTGGGTTTTATTTTTCTCAACAACCCAGGCAAAGGTCTGCAACCCACTGAAAATGGGTCTGTGGTCTATTTTTGGGTTGCAACCCACCAGTTGAGAATCTCTGATTTAAAACATATTTAAAGACTAGATAGTTGGCCTTTTTTGTAAAGTGCTGAATAGGTTTTTTTAAATTTGTTGAATCTGAAAATAAGCTAGGAGTTTAAGAGTATTGTTTGAAATAGCTGATAGCTTATGACCGGTAAAGGCAAAAAAAATTAGAAAAACAGAACAATTTAAAAAAAGTTTAACTCTGTCCCATAGAAACACGTTTAAAAATCCAAACTTTATTATTATTATTAGTGTTTAGTGATCAGTTTGGTTTTAGTTAAGTGTCTAGTCTGAAACATTCTGAAATTTTAAGTTGAGTTTTTTTTGAAGGCTCTAAAACATGCCAGCATAAAAGTCATGAGAGGAAAACCTTTTTTCTTGCCTTTAAGGAAGTTAATTTGACCAACACAGAACAATGACTAATGCAAATTTATAAACTCGTCACCACATAATGAGAAACGGGTTTTATCCACTCAGGTTTTAAACTAATAAAAAGACCAAAAACACCTTTTTTTTTAAAGTTTTACCAAAGTTTCATAAACATCAGCCCACATCACATTTAATAACCTGCAACAGAATTGTACTGAGGCAACTTTTGTGGTCTTAATCTTTTATTGCTGTAGCTTTTCATTTGAAGAGTGTAGCTTTGGGAGTTCAGCTTCAGAACAATAATTGTGGTCTTTGTGTGGCAGGTGTGGAGGTTAAACAAGACGGACGAGGCGTTAATCCAGTTTTTAGTTTGAGTACTTTTGGGGGGATTTTACACAGGTCTATCTTTTTAGGAACCAAAGATGATGTGGCAGAATTAAATGAATTAGACTTGATATAGAGTATAAATCTCCAAATATTTAGGTTAGAGCTGCGATTGCATTGTGCCTTTTGACTTTGAACTACATGTCTATTGAATTGAAGGTGTAACACCCTTTGACGAGCTTCCTTGTTGCGCTGGTTGCTGTATTTTGTTCTTGTTAGACATTTGTGGTTGTCCACTGAGTTGTTTGCAGTAATGTGTGGGCACGGCCCGCCTGTGAGTCGCTGTCACCAACAGCCACTAGTTCCTTTGTCAAAAGCTGTATTGTTCCCCTGAAAAATGGGAAGAATGTGAGAGTTCTTTACATTTCTGTGTTGTGTTTAACATGCCCAGATGCTTTATTTAGATGCATTGTGCAGGATTTTACAATAATTAAATCCATAGCAGTGCACCATTTAAAAGGGGAACTTGCTGGTACAGAGGCCAAATGTCCAATTTAGGCAAACCAACGGCAAGTTGCTTTTGAATGTTTTTTGTTTTTATTTTCCACTGTGGTACATTTAACTCCCCATCGATCAGTGACACCGTAAACCTTGATTGCGCCGATACATCATCGCTGCTGTGGGACGAATCCTCTTCCTGCTCATGAATGTTTTTTTCTCGTTTTAAGAGGGAAGCCCCTCCTCCTGCCACTTGCCATCACTGAGAGCTGGCTCATGCACCCACAATAGGAAAATAAGCAGATGCAGTGAGCGATCACTTAGCAATCCCTCTGAGGGTGTAGCTGTTGCTTCTCATATCAGGAAGCTGGCAGCTCTTATTTTCAGGTTTACTGTCATTTAAATAAGAACAAAATCATTCACACAGTCTAGCAGACTATTTCCTGTTTTAAAGATGAAAGAAATGGAAGCTGATCTAAAGTGAAATGGATGAAATATAATTCTCTTCCTAACTTCAATCTAGATAGTATAAATATTTAGATTTGTAACAGATGGTGTCAGATTTGTGTTGGTTTTCCTTGACTCGTGCATCCATCCAGCTACATCGTGCAGACTCTGATGGAGACAGACCTGTACAAACTGCTGAAGACCCAGAAGCTAAGCAACGACCACGTCTGCTACTTCCTCTACCAGATGTTAAGAGGCCTCAAGTACATCCACTCTGCCAACGTGTTGCACCGTGACCTCAAGCCCTCCAACCTGCTCATCAACACCACCTGCGACCTCAAGGTAAGACTCCTCGACTCTGCCAAGAAAAACAAGCTAAGAGTGTTAATGATGTAGACTTTCAGGCACGCGGTGTGTATTTTCTATTTCCTGGGGCAGATTTAATGTCTGCAGATGAAATTCCTCCTCTTGAGTCCATTTCTGCATGAAGGAAATTTGCTTCTACTTAAATGAAACTATTTGCAACACAGACACAAACCACTATTAAAAAGAAGATTTAAAAGCTATGATCAAATTAATCAGGTGAGACGTGTTATGACCAGAACGTTGCTTACAAGTTTGGTCGGTACAATACTAATCCAGATCTGTACTTTTCTCTGAGGTAACTTTTGTCGGCAGCCACTCGTCTGTGGATTAGCTGATCATGTGAGCAGTTGCATGCTGCTGTGGATTGTGGATGTTGTTTCACTAAAATAAGAGAGAGACTCATATAGTCAACTTTAAAACAAAAAAATACCAAGCTGACACGTGTACTCTATAAAACGTTAAATCTCAGGAGTAGCTGGTTAAAAAACATTTGATTTTTGTGAAACCGAACATCACCTGTAAGATCATGCGGGGCTGCCACGACCTAAAATGCCAGAGACGTTTGTCCGTCCCAGTCCAGCTCTGACTGGACCCGAGTCCGATTCAAACCAGTGTGTAGTTTTTTAATGGAAGGTGGAAAGAATGCCACAGACAGCACACTACTTTGACTTCAACTCAAACTAAACACCAAACGTTAAGAACATGAACAAACATGAAACAAATGAGTATTTATTTCTAATAATAATAATAATGATGGTGTCACAATTTAAAGTCCGCTTTTGGACTGGAAATTCCAGGAGCAACCAAGTCGCACATTTACCACAGCCTGAAAATAAATGTACACTTTAAGTCACCAGTTAACTATGATAAATACTGATAACAATGTAATGGTTGAATTAAGAGCGCTTCTTTATTAGAGCTGTGCTGCAAAAGCACTGCTGTCACATCGTCAGACAGAGTTACAGACAGCAGTTTCTCTTCTCTCTGTTTCTGTTTTCATAGTTTTGTAATTGATTTACTGCAATGCCTTGATTTTAGTGAGGTTGGCGCACATCGTAGCCATAAATGATTTGGTTCTAAGTTGACATAATCATTTCTTTTGATGTATGGAGGTTTTTATTGCATTGGAAAAAAACTAATGCTACTTTCATGAGTGCTTTTAAGCAATTATTACAGCTAGCGTGGTCTGTTTTGTTTAAAATGAATAAAGCATGAACAGAAAGTAAAATGGGGAAAATGATTAAAAATATATATTTAAAAAAACTGTGATTTAAACTAATGCTACTAAGAATATAAATAAAGTTTAGGGAAATAACGAAAGGGAAAATACAAAGAAACCTAAAGTTAATCAGTGTTTGAATTTACAGCAGAATAAATGATCTTAATATTTATAAAACAAGAAATCATTAGGAAGTAGAGCTCTACTCTATGATGGGAAAGTTGTAAATATGACCAGTTTTGAGATCTCCTCATTGAGTAGGGGTTTTGTTTTGTTTTCACAGATCTGTGACTTTGGCCTGGCGCGGATAGCCGATCCTGAACACGACCACACTGGTTTCCTGACTGAGTATGTGGCCACACGTTGGTACAGGGCTCCAGAAATCATGCTCAACTCAAAGGTACAAGCAGAATTCACTAACACGAGCGTTTTATGGCCGGTTTGGTTTCACAGTTTGTTGAATGTGTTTGTGTTGCAGGGCTACTCCAAGTCCATTGACATCTGGTCTGTGGGCTGCATCCTGGCTGAGATGTTGTCCAACAGGCCAATATTTCCTGGGAAACACTACTTGGACCAGCTCAACCACATACTGGGTGAGAGACGGTTGTGTTTTTGCCCTCTTGGTCACGATCTAAAAGATTTTGGCACTGAGGGTGAAGTTCTTCTGTGTACAGGTGTGCTTGGTTCACCATCTGAAGAAGATCTGAACTGCATCATTAACCTAAAGGCAAGGAACTACCTGCAGTCCTTGCCAGATAGACCCAAGGTTCCCTTTGAAAGGCTCTACCAAAAGGCAGACCCCAAAGGTACAGTGAATGCACCATTCACCTTTCTTGTCTTAGAGAAATAGGGAAAATATGTATCTGCATTTCAGCCAGGCTACAAGATGTTCTCAATGTTTACCTTTAGCTGCTAAAGCTGTGATAATAAAGCTATGAAAATTGTATTTTATACAGTTGCACAACCTGGTGACTGACTAAAACTTGATTTATTTATCGCAGCTCTGGAGTTGTTGGGCTTCATGTTGACCTTTAACCCCAACAAGCGCATCACTGTTGAGGAGGCCCTGGCACACCCTTACCTGGAGCAGTACTATGATCCCACAGATGAAGTAAAATTTGTTTTAATAATCTCACTTTTTGAAGGAAATGCAAATAAATGCTTAATGTAGCACTAAGGCCTCCTTCACACAGGAGGAATACCTCGCTACGATCAGCCAACAGCGGCTTTGAGAATGTACAAAACTTGCTCTCCGAGTTGATAAACGTAGTGTTTTTCTTAGTCAGCTAAAAGTGCACTGGGATTTTTTTTTGGTGCAGCTTGTGAAAAGAAGAGCATTTAGTGACACCCAGAGCATTAGATCGTTTATTATGACCTCTGTTCATTTTAGGTTTTCAGATTCTGTAAAGCCGAAAATATCCAGAGTTCACATTTTAGAGAAACTGCAAGTTGTGGCAGAGTTGAGCTGTTTAAGTATGGACAAACCCCTTGAGAGATTGGGCTGTTTGTCCATGTTTTGTTAATAAAACAGAGAAAAGCTGCTACAGAAACTCATCTGTCCAGGCATGGCATGGCAGTGTTTTTTGGGGAGTGTTGACACTTTGAAATGGAACCATTATGAGACCAATGCTCTGCACCACAGAGCATGTGAAGATCACAATTTAAAATAATGTATCTTTAAGTACAAATCTGCTAGTGTTTCCCTCATTCCTGTGCTGACTTTGATGATGGTAGTATTAACTAGTGTCCATCCTACATATGTTTAATTCAGTACACGGTGGTAGCATGTGTTCACACGCTTAGTAGTGACAAGTGAGCCTCTTTGAGCTCAGCTCGAAAAAGCAACTAATCCCAGAGAAGCTCCCAGAATTCAAACCACTCCCAGATGACAGATTCTCTGCTCTGTTTTTCTTCAGAAGCAAGTTATTACTTTAATTGGAGGTCTGAATGCTTTTAAACTTTTGTTGACCTGTTAACTTTCTCCTCCCAACTCTGAGGGGTTTTTTTTCTCCTGATAAACACTGAGCCAGCTGGACAGCTTTCTAGATGGAATGGTGGAGTTAAATGCATAAAAGCACATGGGAAAAGCTAAGGTCCTAGTAAGCTCACGCTGAAGGAGGTTTTCCACATTTTTCCATGATCCAACAAAGTTCTTATAGACTGAGTGAGTGCAGCAGGGCTGTAATCCTGAGTGAAGGGGTCTAATAAAACTCAACTGTACTGTAGAACAGCACAAGCCTTCCAAGTATTTAAATATTTTAATACCTTAAGCTTATTTATTGAACCATTGCTGGCATCTTTCTACTGTTAATTGTAAGTTGTTCTGCATTGTGAACCTCTCAGCTGTGCTTTTAGCGTAACGCTTGCTCAATAAAGTGACCACTAATGACATCTCAACATGGAAAGTCATAACAGCATACATCCAAAAGATTATTATGGAAATGCCCACTGAGTTGCTTTATCATAACTCTTTTAAAGTTATTGTTTGTGTTTTTTTAGCCTGTGGCGGAGGAGCCCTTTACTTTCAGCATGGAACTGGATGATCTTCCCAAGGAGAAGTTGAAGGAAATGATCTTTGAAGAAACTGCTCGTTTCCAGTGTAACTTCCAGTTCTCCTGAGACGGGTATGTAAGGCTGGGGTGTCCAACTCTGTTTAGTAAAAAGAAGTGACTACTTGGATTGCATCCACCACCCCTTGTGTTCGTACTGTAATCCTGTTAGATGTGATCTCGTGGGCCTTGTGTTTGACTCGTGCTTTATAGAAACGAACTGATGCGTCTCGTGAATCCTCGGACTACAGTATGCTCCTATCACAATTGATTTGTTTTGATGTATGACCACCAGATGTCAGCGGTGCTCATGTACATTTTATGTAACCATCAAACCTCACTCAAAGTTAAGAAATGGGAGAAGATTTCTGCGGTCCAGGAGCAGAAGCTCATTATTTAACAGCTTTTCTGTTTGCTGTTGATTTGGATGTTAAAACACGTGTTGGTAAAAGTAAAGTTACAGGGTTTGAAGTTGAATATTTTTGCCATTTTGAAGTGTTTCTGTGCAAAAGGTTTATAAAATGATGTTTAAGGACATTTTAACATGAACTTGGCTGCGTTCAGACTAGCCATTAGCTCACCAGTCTGGTTCAAAGTGAAGGCCGTTCATTTTGATTTTCACACAGAAACATGCTTCATAAGGCTAAATAAAATCTCAGAAAGCAGAGGGGAAGGCGATCATTCACTCATTTGGTCTTTCTTTAACTGAATTCTTTGTTTTTCTTTTCTTTTAGTCCTAACCGATGATGAAGCCACATGGAGGCTTGGAGCAAGAAGACCCTGAATGACACACTTAAACAACAAAAACCCTGCATCTTCAAGAAACCAACAAAAAGTGAAAACAGGAAATATGAACATTTAACTGCTTATCTTTGCATTTCCTACTGCAAGAGAGAGCTAAGTATAAATTAGATTTCTGAGTGGGGTTGTGTAGTCTATCGGAACCGTTTCGTCCACGTCGGACTCTCCACTCGCCTTTATTTTTGTTCTTTAAAGCCCCTCTTCACTCTCATCTTTGAAAATCTCCTCATTGATCTTCTGTTCCTGCTCTCATTTCTACTCAAGCTACTGTAACCAACACCATAATGCTCATTCATGTCTTGGTCAACGTGAATTACTAATTTCTTGGAAAAAACCTGAGGGCTAAAAGAACAGGAACGCGAACAGGGTGTGTGCATGTACATACAGAATATAAAAGCTTTTGTTTGGGGTTTTCTTGTGTGCTTGTTGCGGTTTTTGTTTGTAAAAGTGTTTTTGGAGTTTATATTAGCCAGTTACTTTTGAACACTTGGTTTTTGAGGCAAACATCCGATGTTTTCAGAGGCATGTTGGCAGGAGTTGGGGTTTTTTTTCTTGTTTTTTGTTTTTCAGGAAAAAAGTTATGATGCTCATATAAAGCATGCATTCCTGGAATTTACCAAAGTGGCAGAGAGATGTAAGGAACTTGTACAGGATTCTCCCATAAACACAGATGCTACATGACAAATTTGGATTTTGTTTTTAAAAGCAAAGGATTTCTTAAAATCTTGCAGCTGTGACACCAAAGTCCCATTTTCCTGAACCTTTTGTGGTGCTTTGTGCCATAATCCCAAAAAATATTGCACTGCTAAGGAATTGAAACCCCCTAAAAGTGACTCGCTCTGACCCACCTGCGACATTGTAGGTGTAAAACTTTAGATTTATCCGTAACAGGTTCTCCAAGCAGCTGACTCGCAACGCTCTCATCCCTCAGCCGTTTTTTTCAGCAAACTCCTGCTCTGAACGTTACGTCAGCTTTTCCAAGAACGGCTTCTGTAGAATCCCAAACCTGAGTGCATGTTTTGAGTAAGTGTCATGGAAATATTCCTCCCACAGACTCGTGCACTATAACAGGACCTTGTATTTGTTCATTAAAATGGAATGCGCTCGTTATTGTCAGCTGTGATGTTCATGCCGTGACACGCCAAAATGTCTGCAGAATTGCTTTGACAGCAGAGAAAACTCCTGTTTTGTGATTATTCAACAACGAAATGGTTGATTTGTAGTAGTTTTCCCTCCTGCTTGTATCTGTGCTCCTGCTCCTCTTCTCTCTGCGTTGTCATGGTTACGTTAACGAACAGGATGTTTACTTTTCATTGTGGGTGATGCAGTGCTCCAGTTGTGCTCATGTCTCTGTCAGCTTGTCTTATTGTTATCATTATTATTATTCCCTCCATTGGTCTGCTCTCTCCACCGCTCTTGGATCCAGTTCAGTTTGCTTTCATGTTTTTTGCCTGATCCACTGGGACCAGTAAAAGAGAAGCTTGCAAAAGTGGACCAAAACTGCACTGGGTGGCTGGTTTGGGCTGTGATCCAGATCCCGCTGGCTTCACCATGTCTCGTTTGATTTCACGAGCTGCATCTGCCGCTGTTCTCTCCGAAGCCATAGCCAGCACTCTGGGATTGATGTGCAGTGATTATTATTCATGCTAAACTCTCACCACGCTTTACTCAAAGGGCTGCCTCCTCCTCCTCTCCTCCTCTGTTTTCCACCTCCTTTTAAAGTCTGACTCTCACTCCACTCAAACCATTTCTCTCGACTCATCTGGATCATGGACAGCAGGACACCTGCTCCAATCACATGACTCAATCAGCACGTCTGCACTTTGTCTTTCAAGCCACGCGCCCTCTCCCTCGCTCTCTCTCTTCCTCTTCTCTATCTTGAGGTTGTTTTTTAACTCCATATTTTGTTTCTTGCTCGTAAAGCTTTAAGTTTGTCGTGTGTTAAAGAGTCGGATCATCTGCAAAAGTGTCCGTCAGCGTGAGACTGTTTGTATCTACTAACTCCATAAAGCCAAGACTCTTCTTCTCCTCCTGTCTTGTGTGTTTGCATTGTTTCCTGCTTGGGTCCTCCTGCGCTGACACACAAACACAGATGGATTCTGGGTGTTTTACGTACAGCCACTTGTCTTTTTTTGACCTGCCACCAAACCGAACGTATTACTGGGTAAACCAGGAGGGCGTTGTACGCTCACACATCCTCTCTGTGTTTCTGAGGAGTGTGTCAGCGTGTTTTTTGACAAGTTGCACTTAAAACACACACACACACCCCACACTGTATCAACACGTCTGACGGCCTGTTTCCAGATGTTGTTTTTAATGGCTGTTCTTATTAATGCTATTGTTGTTATATTGGTGAAATGTTGTATTTTTTGTTATGTAAAAGGGAGTATTTTTATTAGTATGTTTTAATTTTTTGCTTTAGGTTTTTTTTTGTTCTCTTCAGGCGTTATTGTTGGCAGTGTTTTCAGTCTTTCTGAAACGGATACTTTTCTTTAATTTTCCCCTAAAAGTCTTATAAAGAGTTATTTTAAAAGAAGATATACTGAGATTGTCTGAGATATGAGTTATCGAAGGTTATAGTCTGTATATTCTATGGGTATTAAGAATTAAACGATTAACAAAAACAGAATTATATACATGTAATTAAATAAAAAAATTCCTCATACTGTAAAAATCTGTGTATTTGCCTCTATTATTTATTTCTCTTCACTTATTTTCACAATAGCGTTTGTACTTTGTCAAATTCATTGAGTGAAGTAGATAAATGCCAAAAAGGAAGTTGAATTTGACTTAAATCAACACTTTGTAAATAATGTTGCTTTCATGTCATCTTTTAAATTTAATGTTCGTTCATTTAAAAGATTATCATAAGTCAGATCTTATATGTATTATGTAATGCTATTACCTGAATGTACCTTGGAGATTTGATCAGTGACGCATTTGTTTTTCCCTTTTCTGTGAGGTTTAAATGATTGGTCATAGGTTCATTAGGGTTTCATCAGGTTAAACATTCTTTCTACAGCGTTGTGTTTTACTGTAAAGTCCTTTGAGCTGAATGTTTTTAATGGAATCCCTAATGTTAGGAGTGAAGTTTGTGTTTGACTCCAGTAAGTGTTGTAAAGTCAAACTGTTCATTGAAAGAACCTGATTAATCATGAGTCATTAGCAATTTGCTGCATCTATTATGATAAATGTATTATTTCTAACTTATTTGACATGATTGTTTCTGAAAAAAATCTCCTTTAAACGAGTCTTCTGCCCTCTGGTGGAGGATCTAAGTACTGCAGGGATTGTTGCATTGTTATACAATTATGTGATTGATTATAAACTGTAATTGTTACATTAACAGTAATCAGTTCATATTTTAAATGGGGGTTTTCTGAGTATAGTGGGGTTTGAAGGGTTGAATTCTGTCTGAGGGAGAGGGAAACGACTAAAAACTGTAGAAAAATAAGTAAAAATCCCAGATCTGTTTAAAGTCACATGGTGAAAGCACCTTCACAAGTGAACGTTGAGGAATTTAAACCTCAAGGCCAACTTGCTTTTCTTGCCGTTCAACTTTTCATGTTCATATATAGCATGTCTGAGCACGGCTGCACCCCTCTCTCTGACATTCCTAAATGCTTCCTCTGTCTGTTACCAGCTTAAACACCTGAACACAGACCAAGCCAGGAAATCTGAAACATGCAATAGGAACAAGGCTGGACAGTCTGATTGTCCTGCAGTGAATAGGTGGACCCTCTGCTCTGTTTCTGGTCATCACACCATTGTTTGTTACATTCCAGCCTTTGGAATAATGAGGCTGACTGTAGTTTGTGCAGGTTGTGCTGCTGCAGATGTCAAATTGTCTTTCTTTGTTAATTTTCCATCTCTAAGCTTATGTTTTCTCCTACAATCTGGAGAAAAAGGTTTACACTTCGTGTTAGAGGTGATCATATCTTCAGTGCTCCCAGCAGGCAAGAACTCTCAGAAATGTGTAAACATGCTTCAGTCAGGTACACCACCCAGTGCCCTTTGTTCCCAGCTGAGCAGCAGCAAGTTAAAGAGAATGAAACCATATGCAGGGGAGAGAGAGGGAACGCAGTGAGGTTAAGAGCTGGTTCTTCATTAACTCATAGGTACAGTTCTCATTTCAGCCCGCTTTTTACCAGGAATCAGGAGGAGTCAAACCCTGAAGGAAGGTTGGACCCATTTCTTTCGTTTTACCAGTTTGTCTAGTTCTTTTTTCTTATTACTGAGACGGCGCTTATTTGCCACTCTTTCAGATGTGGTTCTTGTTCCATGTAAGCGAATCATCTTTGTAGAAGAACTTTCTGCCCGTTTTTTCTTTTAGGTCGTTTTTCTGCTGGCGGCCTCCTCTGAGACCTGTCGGGGAAGAGATGGGAGTCTTTCTCTACGTTTTCCTCCCAGTGTTGGGAGTGTACACGTGCATCTCGCAGTACCTGCTGAGGAACCCTCATATTCTCCACAAGAAGAAACGCACAGCGTTCTACTCCACTCACATCTCGCACAGAGGAGGTAAGATGACGGGGGGGGGGGGGGGGG
>SSNR01000107.1:425825-461411 GCA_006937965.1 Callopanchax toddi | reverse complement strand
GGGGGGGGGGGGGGGGGGGGGGGGGGTCAAAGGGCATCAGTTTGTGTGATGCAAAGCTTCCAATCACCTGCATGTCCAGTTGGGTTGCTTGTAAGGATTCTCATGTCTGCACTAAGTCCAGCTCATTCCCAGAGAGTTGGACTCCACCAGGGCTGACGCGCTCCGGGATCCTGTTTATGGACAGGATCTCAAGGTGTAGTCCTGAAGAGGAGGGTATGGGGTTTGGCTACGGCCTTCAGCATGCTTCACAGCATGGTTCACAGCTCAGAAGCAGCTGAGAGTCATCTCCAAGTCTGAGGCCATGGTTCTTGACTGAAAAGAGTTGGAACATTCTACACCGTCTGAGTTGGGTGTGAGTCTCTGCCCCAAACAGTGGAGTTTAAGTATCTTTGTCTCTTGTTCGCAACTGATAACACCCTCCACATCAACAGGACTCAGCTGGTTTGGGCATCTTAAAAGGATTCTTCCTGCCTCGCTCTGGAGGCACTAGGAGGAAACCCGGAGGAAGACCCAGAACTCCTTGAATGGATTATAAATCCACTCTAGCCTGTTCATGACTTGGGATCCCCCATGAGGAGCTGGAGAGGAAAGGAACATCTGGGCTTCCGTTCTAGACCTCCTTCCTCCATGACCTGACCCTGGATAAGCAGAAACAAATAAATGAATTGAAGTTTGTTTAACAGGAGATTTAAACTAACTTTGACCAAATCTGATTTCTCAGATTTCTTTGACACAAATGCAGTTGGTGCCATGATTTCTCTTGGGTTCTCCCCTGCAGCCATTATCTAAGCTGACTGTCGTTTTGTTTTCAGGATCAGGAGAGAGGATAGAAAGCACCATGGAGGCGTTCACACAGTGAGTGCTACTCATGAGTCAAGTTGTTTCTGTCAGAGTGGCTGTTAAAGCTGATTGTGTTCAGTTACAGCAGGAAATCAGGCTTGTCAGGGCAGGAGTATTTTATACATAAAAGCAAAGTCCATATGCACGATTAAAACTGGTGTGGTGTTATCGCCTCAGCTCAGGTCGGGGCTGACTGACATCAGATCTCATAAAGTCATACAGTTTATGCAAAACGGATTCGTGGGTCCCAAAAACAGCAGATGCTGTATGTGACTCGGTACTATTTACTGGAAATCTGATCAGGTTTCCTCTGTTTTGTCAGATTTCTAAATGAGTCTTCATCTAAGGTGCTGGAAGAAAGAATTCTTATCTATTTCTAACTTTTTTTTTAAAAGGAAAATTACAATCAAAGTTTCTGTCTGGCTTTAAGCAACACAACAGATTTAAGGTTCATTATCACCGTTGCTGCTTTGTGATTGGCTGATTATTTGTGTTAACGAGCAGCTGATCAGTAAAGGTGTTCATGACTTTGGTGCAGCCTTTGTGGTTTGTAAAGTGCTACAGGAATAATGATCCCCACTATCTGTCCCCAGTGCAGTGGAGCAGGGCACAGACATGCTGGAGATGGACTGTCACCTGACAAACGACGGACACGTGGTGGTTTCTCATGACGAGAACCTGCTGAGGCAGACCGGCAGCGACATCACCATCTCCTCGCTCAACCTCAAGGTGAGAGTCAAAACATCAACTTGTCATTATCAGACTTTATTTACCCAAACATAAAAAAGATGCATCCCATTTACTATAATGTGCAGAAAAAAAAGTGTCTAGGTGTTTCCTTCAGTACTGGATCACATTCAAGTACATCAATTATGCAGCAAGCAATACAGTTCTAGAGAAGTTGATTTTACTAATAATTTCCTACAGTGCATGTAAATATTTATGTACTTTAATGGATAAAACTCTTTTAGGATTTGCCTCTGTATAAGGAGAGACTGGAGGTGACATTTTATGCAGGTCAGTTCCTCCTCTGATGATCAGTCACTGATAAAAATGTGTTTAACAAAGGAGTTGTTCGCTCTGTGTGTGTTTTGTGTGTCTGTGTGTGTAATGTCACCTGACCGTTCACACTCCTTCAGGTCGTTTCAGCAGTGGCTCAGACAGGAAGATCGCCCTGCTGGAGGACGTGTTCAAAACATTTCCTGAGATGCCCATGAGCATTGAGATCAAAGAAAACAACCTGCTGCTGATGCAGAAGGTATCGGATAAGGAGCAAACATCAGTATTAGCTGTTATCAGGCTTTCTCACAAAAAAGTCTGGAAATATGAGTTCACATTGTTGTTTCTGGTGAATTCTGCAGGTGTCAGACATGGTTAAACGCTACAACAGGGAGGGCATCACTGTGTGGGCCTCTGAGAAGTCCTTCATCCTGGACAAATGCTGCAGAATCGTATGTTAACCAGCAGAGGGAGCTAAAATCCCAAATATGCACATTCACATATAATAACCAAGCTTTCCTTCTTTTTCTATGGCAGTGTTTAGAAATTGATTCACCTATTGTTGTTTTTTCTTAAATCAAGATTTTTTTTTTTTACCAACTCTTTTTGATTCAGTTTTGGTTTTCAGCATGTCTCAGATTGAGTGTTTTCCCTGCAGAACAGCTCCATGCCCTACAGTTTCTCTATGAATCGAGGCATTAGGCTTCTTTTTCTCTTCTACTCCGGCCTGCTGCCTTTTGTGCCGCTGGGAGAGAGTTTATTGCAATTTTACCTGCCTCGTGTCATCAACAGGTGTGAGAATTCTCTGACTTTTACCTTTAATGTCTACTTTATTGTGTTCATAACTCACTCATGTTTGTTGTGTTTTCTTCTCTGCGTGCTAAAGCACGTACATCCCCAGTGAGGATATCCTGAAGAACCGCTGGGTTGTTTCTTTGTTGGAAAAGTAAATCAGCTCTTGTTTTCTGATGCAGTCGCTGTCAAAATGATTGTGGCATATATGCATATTTCATATATGTTAAGTAGATTTGTCAAAACTAAACACAGAAAAATTCATGCTGTAATTGATGAAGAAGTGCCAGATTGTTTTTGCAGGATTTAGTGATTTTTATTTTATTTTTCTGCCATTTTATGTTTGTATCTTCTTCTTCCAGAGTAACAATGAGGAAAAGTCTTTTTAAGCACCTTGCAGGACGTGGAATACAGGTATGCATTTGAGTTAATTTAAGGCTAAATAATAATGGCTTATGCATCTATATGTTTGCTTAGGTAACAAAAAGAAAAGCACAACAGTAGACCTTTTACACAACAACAGGAAGAATAAATTAGTGTGTGCTGTAACCACAGCTTAGGCATAGCCAACTGTAAAATAAATATGTGTTTAAAACTTTAATACCAACTCCAATCTCAAAAATGTTCATGCAAAAGCTTTTTAATGAAGTTTTACGTCACAGTCAGTTTTTCATTACACAGCTTTGGGCTGATTTCTATTATCTGCAGCACAGACAGAAAATGCTTCATGCTTAAAAATGTAATCATGTGACACGATGTAAATAATGTTCGGGCTGCATGATGGCGCTTAGCCCTGTTGCCTCGCAGCAAGAAGGTTGCAGGTTTGAATCCCGGCTGTGGCCTTTCTGCGTTTCCCCCACAGATCACAACATTTGCTCTGAGTTAAAGCATCTGCAAAATGAATAAACGTAAATGAATAAACATATATATTTTAAAATAAACTTTCTTCCTTTTTGTTGGAAAAACTGTTTCAGACAAAGAGAATTGGAAAAAAAAAACACTTTCTTTCTCAGACAAACATTCAATATACTGTCTGCAGGGACAAAGTGTAACCTTCTACTTCTTCTAGTCGTTTTGCTTGTATCCATTTATCTTTTCCTTCCACTGGAAACGAGTCAAAATAAAGACATGGATGTTTTTGTTTTGAAAAGAAAAAAGCTGAGGAACACTACAAATCTCTGATTTTATCTGATCTTTTTTATATTAAAGCATGAAACTAAAGCATAATGAACTGATTACAGACAGATTTTTTTTTTTTATTATTGTTTGGGGGGTTGTCTTTCTTTTATTTATTTATGCAATACCCAGTAGAAATAACAGGGTTCCTACCAGTACCAGTATGTATCCCATACAGCGCTATCTTTGGTATTAAAAGACACATTTCATTTGTGTATCATATTTCTTATAAGATCAATCATATTTTAGGACAATGTTTAAAATAGCACAAGTTAGTTACAGTGTAATGTATAAAATAAGCAATTTTGTATTATCCAAAAAAAAAAAAAAAAAAAGACTGTGTAACCATTCACTGTGTTTTTCTAGGTGCATTTATTTGTATGCAATGAAAATGAAGACATCAAGGCAGCGTTTGACCTGGGAGCCACAGGAGTGATGACTGATTACCCAACTCTTCTCTCAAGCTACCTCTGCAAATACAGAAGTCAGAATTGATCCCCGAATTCTGAACGACTTAGAAAGAGACAGCGTTGTTTTGACTAAAAGATTGCACAAGAACACTGTCGGATAAAGAGAGAGATCTTCAACCTCCGACGAGATTAGTTAAAGGCTGCATCTAAACGGCATGCAGAGAGAACAGGGCTTTCATTCAGCTCCTAATTGCTGCTGTCAGAATAACTGATTTACAGTGTAATCAACTGAATGGCTTTAATCAGGTCAGTTTTTAAAGAAACAGTTTGCAGCAAATCACAGGAGTGAATAAGTAACCAGTTAAAAACGAGTCACCTGACAATGGATGATAAGAGACTCGATGAACGTGACTTTGTTTTGACTGGTTCTGTCATTATTTTCTGACATTACTGACACTGTCATGGGAATAAGATTCATTTATTTTATTTACAGAGTGTGTTTGTCTTTAATGAATTTTACTTAAAGGATGAGGGTTTCCATGTGCAGTGAACCTCACCTGTTCCCCTGTTTTCCCAGGCAGCAGTGGTCAAAGTCCAGCCGCACTGCTGTGATAATAATCGACCTGTCTGTTGGTGAAACAAAGGAGGTATTTTTCTGACCTGGATGGCTGTGTCAAGCAGTGTGACAGCTGAGTAAAGAGATATCACCAAAAAACAGAGACTTGAATAAGATACTCTGTTGAAATAAGATATTTGCATTATTTCTAGGAAAATACCGTGTTGTGATAATACCTGGAGTTACATTCCCTAAAGAATCTACTTAGAGGAAATACTAAAACAAAAACTATTTTGATTACTTTACAGCACTGTGAAAAAGTATTTGCCCCCTTACAGATTCTCTTTTTTTGTCATGCAAATATTTCAGATAAGCGAATAAGTTGAGTAAATATACAATACAGTTTTATAATTATGAATAATTGATTAGATTTTAAAAAAGCTATCCAAACCAACCTGGCTTTATGTGAAAAAGTAATTGACCCCCTTGTTAAATCAGGTATCAACTGTGATTATCCACATTATTTGGAAAGCTTAGTTCAGTTCCACTAGCCACACCCAGGCCTGATTACTGCCAGACGTAAAGAAATCACTTCAATAGAACCTGTTGGACAACGTGAAGGAGGCTAAAAAAGCAACACCTGCCCCATTCCAAAGATATTCCAAAACAAAAGAACCAAAAAACATCTGCAGGCCTCACTTGGTTGATGAGGTCAGAGGTCATGACTCACTCAGCAAAGGGAAAGAGGTGAGGGTGCAAAAATGATGTCCGTAAGAGAGTTCCCAGGATCTGCTGACTGAAAAAAGAACACAACGGCCTGTTTCACATTTAGCAAACATCATAATGATCCTCAAGATTTTGAAGAACATGTTCTGTGAACTAATGAGTGGATCTTTCTGCAGGTGTGTGTCCCATTAAACAATGTATTTCAGAAAAACATACAAAAACATGGTAGTAGTGTGATGGTCTGGGGCTCCTTTGATGCTTGCTGTAATTCTGAGAGACCTTTGACCTTAAACAGATCATTCATGCTGGAAAACCCACCAATGTGGCTGAACTGAAACAATTCTGTAAAGAAAATTGGGGCAAATAAATGCTTAATAAAAATGATAAATCTAAGTTAATTGGCTAATAGATATTTTGTTGAAATAATGACAAACTAGAGGAAAAAATTAGAAACAGCTAGCTCTTCTTATTATTTTTGTCAAACATATTTAACATTGTTTGATTTTTCTTCATTTTGGTCACTATTTGCCTCTTGAATTACTTTTATTCCAAGCCAGCGGGCGGGAAAACAGAACCCTTTCACACCATTCCTGAAGCTGGACCAAAGGCTTTCAAGACGACAGCCATAAAAGGCTCATGTGAAGTCCAACCGGATTGGTTGACCCACATTCTAAACGCGTGCTCTGATTGGTTAACTGGGATTTGTTTTGCACTCTTCACACTTCCTCCTCCATCTGTATGTTTTCATAAACAAACCACATTTTTCTCCCGCCGGGAGAACGCTTTGCTCTGTTGTCACTTTGTCGGCCTTGTCGGGTTCCAGCTTCTGTGAACAGAACTTTGAGTCGGTTTGGACTCGAAAAGAAACGAGCCTCTGTGTAACTGCAACGAAGACTCGACGGCCTGTTTTTTCTTTTTGTTTGTCTGGACCGTCAGCGCGTGGTGGGCTGTTGTTGCATCGAGCCGACCTGACGGCGGAACAAAACGGCCTACCGTCGGTTTTAATCCTACTTTTAAATTGTCAGTCACATTGACACGTTTCATAGAGTCCGAAGAGCTTCATTGTTATCAGGTGAGTGAAAATAAAGAGGAAATATCTGTGAGACGCTAAGTAGCAGGATAGCTACGGACAAGCTAGGTCCGCGCGATGTGTTTAGTGGTTAGCATTTGTGTCAGCCTGTCAGCCTGTTTACAGGCTCGTGTGTCAATAAACAGCGACATGCAGCACTTATTGATGTAAACGGAGCACGAACAGCATTGCATCAGGTTGTCTTTGCACACAGTTTAGAAACAGGAAGCTGTCTGGCTGACGAACTGTCCTCACCTGGTCAACACATTTCTTCCTGTCTCCAGTTTGAGCCATTAATTTCCTTCATCACGGCCTATTGTTTTACTACTTGTTTTGTGAGTGTAGCCTAGCCTTTTGTGTTGATGATCACTTTACTGATCCTAACCAGGAACTGTTTGTAAATAAGCCACTGGCTATGAAGGCAGTGTACATGGGAACAGTTGCGTAACTTAATATTTACATTGTTTTTTGTAATGTTTCTGACTAAACAAACGTGTAATGAAATTGTCTTCACTGAACAGAAACCTCAAACAAAGTGGTATTAAATTATAACACGAGAACATCAATTACAGTTGTTTTTTTGTTACATAGATTGTCTACATTGTTAGATAAAGTCTTGATTATCTAAGCACGTGACCATTATATTGGCCAAATGTTGGCACAGTTTACAAAAAACTGATAGTTCAGATCTCTTGAAAAGGGATTTGCTGTAGAAAGTATATGAACAATTAATATTGTATCAGTTGAGGATAGCAGTTTGAACAAAACAAGGATTAGTCCTGATTGAACAGAGGAGCTAAAAATTATAACAGCTTATTTAAATGCTATTTTTATATCCTTTGACATAAGTTTAACATTTCATGATTACTGTATTCCTGCAGATCTATAGAATCTGAAATATCTACCGCTGCAGCTAATTTCTACTACAAATGGTCACAGAAGTATATTAAAGTAACCATATGTGACATTTGTGCTATAAGAGTATATAAAAAAAAATTAAATTTACATAAACTGGTATAAAATATTAGATTTGACAAAACTAATCCCTGTTTCTCCAAACTGACAAATCTACTACAGGTAAGATATTAATTGTTCGTGACATTTTTACAGAAACGCTGAATCTGAAGTATCCCTTTAAATAAAACATTTACTGATTGTGAAAACTTCCTCTGACGAATGTTATCTAATCAGTTGGCTTCAGTTCTAAGAGCTAGATTATATTTAAGCTTTACTTTAGCATGTTAAAGGTACTGAAAAACCTGTTTGTTTGTGACTGATGCCAGGTTTCCCTTGTGATGGACTGCTTGCATTTCGTTTATTTAGCCATATAATTTCTGCCAGGGTTACTGTACACAATCCTAAAAGAAGCTCTTCCTGCCTTTGTCCTTTTCAGACATGGTGAAGCTTACAAAGGCCAAGACTTTCCAGGCTTACCTGGACTCCTGCCACCGCCGTTACAGCTGTGTGCACTGCCGCGCCCATCTGGCAAACCATGACGATCTTATCTCCAAGGTAATTATGCTGCCAGCCTTTTGTTGATGATCATTTTAGGTGGCATGTAAACCAAACATAAACATGTTTGTTTTGTCTCCTAGTCTTTCCAAGGCAGTCAAGGACGAGCTTACCTCTTCAACTCTGTGTGAGTATTTATGTATTTGCACAAATTATACAACAGATATTCAAGTGAGTAAGCCCATGACCTTTGTTTTCATGGCATATTAACCACATACGGTGGTTTTGTTCTCTCTGAAAACAAATTCCAAGTATCAGATGTGTTTACGCAAACCATAATGTCAACAGATCATTTGATTTATTTATTTATTTTTTTCTAAATTGGACCTTGATGTTGAGTCAGTTCACTTTAGTCACACTTCTTCTGGGTTTGTGGGTCAGGAATAAAAACCATAAGTGAGCTGGTTACACAATAGTCCCTCTTAATATAATAGCATATGTTTATTTTAAGCTTTGCTCTTATAATTATCTTTTTCCCCATTTAAAAAAAAAAAAAAAAAATGAGTGTGAGCTATTTGACCAAGCTGTCTGTGATCCAGAGATGCTCTTTGATAACTCCGTATTTGGTTTTCAGGGTGAATGTTGGCTGTGGTCCTGCAGAGGAAAGGCTGCTGCTCACAGGACTCCATGCAGTGGCTGATATCTACTGTGAAAACTGTCACACTACACTGGGCTGGAAATATGTAAGTAACTCCTCATCTACAAGCTCTGCTACTCTCCTGACGGTACCTCCGCTGCAAAGATCTTACATCTCTGAGCAGTCATGTGAAAGTATCCATCAGTCTGGGGTTGTTGACGTTTAAATTCAGAAATTAACTTTTGATTCTAATTTATAGCCATCTTCTTGGCTAGTCAAATCTTTCATTTAAAAGAACTACAAATAACAGCATGCAAAGTCACGTTTCCTCTGTTTTGACAAATGTTTCTGAGTGATCATTATCAAACACTGATTATAAAAACTTATTCTCAAAACAAACTGTTTACATAACCTCCTCTCTCTGTTACAGGAAATCACAGAACATCACTTTTTGTCCTATTTTGTCTAAAAACATCTGTTTTAGGTCCTTTTTTAAATTAATTTTTCTCCTCACCATCTATTACATTTACAAATACGTGGTCAGTTTTGCAAATAAAGTGATGACTCTGTGACTTTTAACCTTACTGAGGAGTTTGCGACACTAAGACTAACTTCTACCAGTTTTAATTTAATACACGCTTGATTTGGGTTTTACTTGCAAATCTGACAGAAGACATATCTTACTAATTTACACAACCATTTTCTGCCTCCTGATGATAAACATTGACTTTAATTGTTGACATAAAAATATTACATGACATAACACCCTGCTTTTTTGTTATTGTTCCTAACCATGAGTATCATAGCCTACGCTGCTATCTGCTGATGACTTTGTTGAACGTAATTTGCTTCAGGCCATTTTGAAAGGATGTTTATCTTCTATGAGGGAAAAGAAAAGTTCAGTTCAAACCCACTGAGACCAGAGGAAACATTTTAACGGTCTGATTTCTCTCTGCAGGAGCAAGCCTTTGAACTCAGTCAGAAGTACAAGGAGGGGAAGTACATAATTGAGCTCTCCCACATGATTAAGGACAACGGTTGGGACTGAAAGCGAGGAGAATCCTCAATTTTCTTCATGACTTTTTAAAAAGAAACAGTTGCATGCCCTCAAACTTTAAAGGGTTTAAGTGTAGCTTCCTCATCCAGCCTTCAAGCCATCGCTGTGCCACACTGTCTTCATACAACTTTGCTAAGAATAGCATGTGATGCCTTATCTTTAGTCTATTCTTTGTGTTTCTCCAGCAACACCTTTGCTGACGTTGTTATTCCAGTTATTAGCTGTTCTGGGACTGATAGGTGTTTGGTCATTGTGTGGAAGAGTGGGTGTTCTAGTTACATAAGTACCACCGACTGTGTTGGGTTTTAAAGCATTAAATGCAATAGAGTGATCACTAAACGCTTTTGCTCTCGGGTGACGAAGCCAATGAAAGTGAAATAATTTGATCCTAAACATCTTGATTAAGTTTAACGTCACAGATTTGAATGCATCATTGCCCAGGTAGATTTCAGTGTCGGGGTTTATTTAAATGGTAGATCATTTTTAAGTAAACCTTGTAGGGATTAAATGGGAATATATAGAGCAGCAGGCGAGCTCTTTTTTTATTTTCAATGAATGGAATTAATATTTTTTTATCATAAAAATCAATAACATGGCGATCGGGGTGTTGATTTTCTTTTTTTAATCCAACAGAAATCTCCTGCAAGAATTTTAAAGTCTGTAGAACGAGTCTTCTGTTAAGTTTTATGATGCGAGTGTTTGCAGTGTGTAGTGAAGCTGGACGGTGTCGTGAAGCATTAGTCTGGAGCGGATTCACTTCTAGCTATGTCACTGCTCACTTGGGATGACTTCACTTCCTGTTTTTTTCTCTAATGAGATCTTTTCTTTATACATTTGCGTGCTATCCAACACTGAGCTGTTTGTACAGATGCATTAGCTTGCCTGTGTTAGTGCAAAGTGTGGTTAGGATAATGTAGCATATTTATGGTGATTTTTATTTTTAAATGTCAGCTTTCATTAAAGTGTTGTTATTTTAACCTGGTCTTTCATTAAACTACAGTTTGCCAGTAATGGTAGTGATTGAGTTTTTTGTTTTGTTTTTATTCGTCTAATAATTTGAGGTATAAAAAGGCATAAACAGTTTATCTTAATACATCCAGGTTCCAACAAAAGCAACAGGGACTTTTCTTAAGTGTTTTCTCATTCAAGACGCTTTCTCAATTTGAACAAAAGTGCAGAGTAACATTTTAAAGATGATGTGGGAACTGTTAATGCAAGCTAATTTACAGATCATTCTTCCCTCCTGAGTTAAATGTTTTGATCCCAAACCTACAAATGTGGATATTTAAAATGGGATTAAAGCTGCCTTGAAAGTGTGTAGGTGAATTAGCTCACATTTGCTAAGCTAAAAAAGCTCTACTCCCATGTTTTCACATTTTGAATTGAGAAAGCTGCTCAGATGAGAAGCAACAAATAAAGACAAACCTTTAGAGTCTAGTAGAATTAATTTACTGAGTGACTTGAAAATACAGTCACACTGTTTGTAGGAACTGTCTTAGTCATGGTTTCTTATAATCCTGCACTTTCAATCAAGTGTTTTGCAGGAAGCAAAACTTACTGCAGACAAGGAAACTATAAAATAATTCCACTCATGTCGAAGCAATTTACAGGTAAATTATTAATGAAGTGGTCTACTGAATTAAGCATACATGATTTAATTGCCTTTTCAAAGCATTGATGACCTTTTATACACTGACTGGGCCAGAGCACAAAACAGATTCCTGAAGCAGAAAGGAAAAGAGGGTTTATACAGGATAAGGGGACATTTATATTATATTCTAGAATTTACATTAAAGTAAGCACAGGATAAATACTTTTTTGAGTTGCAGCCTTTTGGGTCAGTTGTAAAAAATTTTGGGAGTAATTTGGACACTGTCAAAATGATAATGCAGCCTGATTAAGCCATTGAGGACTCGGCTTATGCTGGTTAATTCAAGCTTTAAAATATATGTGTGATCCTTTTGAAACGACACATGCATCCAGTAGGGGAGGCAGCAAAGCAATAAATGCTTTCTGAGTAGGTATCATATGATGGAAATCTGTTTTTCATGTATTTGTGACCAAATGATTCCTTTGAGCTGACTGGTCCATTAATCAGTCAGCAGATGGCGCTGTGGGACCTGTTGGATCAATAATACAGCACAAATCAAAGGTGCTATACATTTATTCTTTAATAGAATATTTACCAAGTTTCATAGTCATTCAGCAGCATGACAACAAGCCAAGATCTCAACCTGAGTTTACAGATATCGATCTTCAGGTATAATAAACAGAACGCAGTGCTCAGACAGATGGTCTCTGTGCCACGGGGTCATGACCTCTGGGATTACATGAAGTCACTGAGATAGCCTGAAATCTGCAGAAGAGCTGTGACAAAGTTACTAAAATGCTAGAAGCTGTATACCTGCTAAATACCTGCTGAACATTGCGGTCATCAGCCCTGTAGACCCTGCAGATTTGTGTGTTTGAGTAGCTTCTGTTATTTTGATACCAGGACAGATTTTCCCTGTAGAATTTTGTGTCGTGACAAGATACGTTTTCCTTCCTCTGTCAATGGTCACAATGTTATGGCAACCAGATTATTTTTAATCAATATTTTCAGCTTTTCTTAAATCTACTGTGCTCTTGCTTGGCAGTCAGGTTGCCTTAAAACTATCTGAGAATATATGTGTTTTTAAAGCTGTAAATAAAGGGTCTTCACACTTGAAGCAGGAACTGGTCACATGCATGAGCTCCAGAACCAGTGACATTTGTTTTAACATGTGATGGAGACGCTACTGAGAGTCATGTGTGAGCTTTCCCCCTTCCATTTCTGAAAACCGTTGTATAAGTACAATCACATGATTCACTAGAACAAGTTAAGAGGCCTTCTGAGAGACAGCAGAAGGCCTCGTTAATCCTCAGTAACGTGGTGGTTCTCAGGAGGTCTGCTATGGGGGTAGAGTTTGTGTTATGAAGCAGACCAAAACCATCTTATTGTTCTCAGATGTAAGGACATTCCACTGAATAGAGGGGGTATATTAAATGACCTTCTGGGAGAAGTACCGTAGTTTCTAAGGTAGAGTATAAAACCTCTCTATTGCCCAAATAAATGAAACTGAGTATTGTTGATTTAGATTTTTTTTTTTTTATAAATGAAAATATTGTGTCTGATATTGCCTCCTACAGGGAATGGCATTGAATTTGTCTGACAATATGAACTAGGCTAAAAGATCTCAAAAAGCAACACATGACTTCTGGGTTGTGACGTGTAGGGTGAGGACGCACATGTGAAGCTTCCAATTTGTTCCCATTTTTTCTCATTGAAACATTTTTGCATGGACATGAGATTCAGTGGAATTACTCTAAGAAATGAGCAATGTTAGAAATTGATGAACGATGAGTTCTTTCCAGAGCCGCCTCTCCGCTGTGGAGTCTTTGTCTGGTAACAACTTTGACAAAGTGACAGCAGCGGAGTCCGCCATTAAAATACTTCATAACCATAACCTGTCGCTGTTGGAGAGCAACCTCATATTGACGTGAAGAACCAGTATCTGCGTACTTAACATCCTTAAAGGTTGCAAATAATAAAGACCATGTAAAATCTGCATCTGAGGTTCTGATGCATGGTTGCGCAATTGTTAGCACTGTTGCCTCGCAGCAAGGAGGTCACAGGTTTGCTTCCTGGCTATGGCCTCTCTGCATGGAGTTGCACGTTCTCCCCATGCATGCATACGATGAACGATGTATGATGAACACTGCTCTCAGGTGCATGTTTCAGTTTGCACACCGTGCAGCCTGTTGCTCATCTGTTGTCAATTTCCCTGCCTGATCAGAGCTCACTACCTAATATTTAATACCCTGACTATCACTTTATTATATACAATGCAAGATATGTATACACAGGTTGTACCGGTAATTCACTACAAGGAGCCTTTTTAGTGCATAAAGTTAAGTGTTTGACCAGAGGTTCTTGGAAAAGATGTTTAGCCTCACAGAGAAGGACAAGCATAAGCTCAGTCCTATTTCAGTTTTTCATTTGGGACACAAGTGGCAGGGTAAGGGACATTGCTTCACACTTTCTCACTTTGAGTCTTCTTTTGTTACTATTGTTACGTCCAAAACATCCCAGAGATCAACAAGAAATGATCCAGCCATAAACGGTCAAAGTTCTTTCCTCAGCAGAGTGGATTTATTGCATATAGTTGGATATCTTCTCACAGAGAGAGATTATTTCCCTTCAATTCCCAGGAAACCAGTCCAACATGATGTATTTCAGCCTCAAAGCCTCACACGCCTCTAAGGTTTCATCAGAACTTAGGAATATGCAAACATGATTATCCTTCTGCAATATGATTAGACTATGGGGTAGGGAATGAGTGTGGTTTAGACCTTGCCCCTCCCATCATTAGTGCTTCAACACAGAGACCCCCCCACCCACCCCCTTTAGCATGGGGCAGCCCGAGTCCGGCTCCTCTTGACGAGGGTTCGTCCCATCTGCTCGGGCTTGATGTTTTGATTACTCAAATTCCTCCCACTTGCATTTCTGTCTGTTTGGTCTGCGTTCTGACCTTCAGTCAGTACATATAACTCTTATCTGCACATTCCTACAGTCTCACTCCAAGTTTCAGTTCATTCATGCATCATCCAAGCTGTCATAGAAGTAAATAAAAATGTAAAAATATTAAAAAATGTAAATATTCAAAAACTCTCTATCCTTATTTGCTAAGCTGATTGTTCTAAAACCCCAACATGATCTTGGTATTTACTGCTAAATATGGGATATAGTACCAATGTAACAAGGGCTGCTATACGGCTCGTTAGCTGGAATGTAAAAGGTTTAAAAGAGCTGGGGTATTTAATCATCTTAAGTTCTTAAAGTGTGATATTCTTCAGGAAACCAATTACAGCTTAAAGGTCAAGGTAGGCTTCAAAAGGGATGGGTTGGCAATGTGTTTCACTCTAATCTTGACTTCAAAACAAATATTCTATTGAGTGTAATATTGTTATTTCTGACCCACAGGTGTGCTCTGTAATATTCCTGGGGCTCCTGCACCATCAGCCGGTGGTCTTGGTAAATGTTTTTACTGGGACGATGACATTTATGGAGGAAAAATAATGAAAGTCATTCAAAATACTTATAAACTTAATTTTGGTGGGGAACTGAATTGCTTAATGAATCCAGTACTTGACCGCTCAGACTTTACTAAGAAGGCCAAGGTTCTGTCAGCTTTTATGGATCAGGTAGGAGGTGTTGACCCCTGGCAGCTTTTGTTTCCAAAAAGTAACTCTCCCCATGTGCACCAGACATAGAGCAAAATTACTTATTTATTGATCAATCTCTTCTCCCATTTGTCAAAAAAGTTGAGTATTCGACTATGACTGAATCAGATCATTCCCATATTGGATTTTTAGATTACCCGGAAATGAGACAGAAGTATTTTAGCTGGCAAAAGATTTTGTGAAACAATCAATCAAAAAATGTATTATTTTATAGAAATGAACAAAATATGTAATCTCCCCTCTTTACTGTGGAAAACCCTTAACCCTTTAAAGCTTGAATTATGAAATAACATTTTAATATCTAGTTTTTAAAACATAGCTGAAAGATAAATATGTTTTTTGATCAAAATCAAAACCTGCTTACTAGAGCTTTAACCAGAATGGACTATACAATCTTATTTAGACATTGTGATTTTGGGCAGTGAGTCACTATATTAAAAAACATGTATTTGTTATTATTCTTCAAGTAGCAACTGATGTATTTTGTCAAAAATCTTGATGCCTTTTATTGTATTTATTTTTAATTCATCTTATTTCATTAATCCTGTGTTTGGAGATGTTTTGTTGTTTCTGTTTTGTAATGTCTTCCTTTATTATCAACTTGTCAGGAACTGAAAAACTTAATTTGATTAACGTACTGTCCATTTTTACACACACACAAAAAAACAAGTTTTAAAATAAAATGAAAACAGGCTAAATTATTCACTCTAGGCTCTAAATCTTCCCACACTTTAGTTGGTGAATATCCCTTTAGCTGGCATCAGAAACACCCATTTTTATTGGTGTCACCTTGACACAGACTCTAGGTTTTGTGTCTCCATCCGGCTGCTCTGATCACCACACTGAAACAGGCCACGTCATTTATTAGTTGTTGGATTTTTATTTATTTATCGAGTATCATAATTTGTTTTATTGAACATTTAGTACAAATAATTCATATGACAGTGTGTGTGTAGTGACGACTAGCGTTTCAGCTGCAGTCAGTGCACTTGCAGCAGAACGTACCACAATGTTGAAGTGTACTAATCATTCATGCTTTAAAGAAGCTAAAAACTTAAGGTATTAATATATTTATTTTCTATATGAAGTTACTATTAAATTACTGAGTTTTAAATCAATAGTTTAAAGTCGGAATTGAATTTAACGAGTAGATTTTTCCACGTGAGCACCCCCGCAGTAACGCGAATGGAGTCTTCCGAAATGGTTGGTCACGTGACTTTTTCCGTTTCGCCATTTTCCTCTTCTACGCTGGAGCTTTTGCTGGTTGTAACGCGGCTTCGCAACGTTTTAACCTTTCCAGAGGTGACGGCGGGATAGGAGACCCCCTCCTTCACACAAACAAGAAGCTAGTCTGCCGTGTAGCTCTATCGCTCCAAGAGAAGTGCGAGAATGTCTTCTGAGGAGAGCCCCGAGTACTCGCCTTTCTTCGCTGTGATGGGAGCCTCTGCGGCCATGGTCTTCAGCGGTAACTACACTACCAACTCCTTCATTTGACACCTCGTTTTCACATTGAGCTAGTTTAGTTAGAAGTCAGGTGTTACGAGCGGTAGCCTTTTTCAGATAGGTTGTCTCGGTTGGTTGTTGTAGGCCGGTCGGGGCTCGGAACACCTGCCGGGGGATGCGAGGAGGGAGAGGCGGAGGAAGGATTCAGCCGATCGTCGTAGCTGCCTCCCTCCAGGAGCCTGGTTCTGTTAAATTCAGGATGTCATCGTGACTTTTGATACTGGTTTGTGACGCAGACCAGTTGACCGCTTTCTGGGCCGGTGTAATCTGCCACAATGGAATACGGACAAGGCCGTCATTTATCAAAGTCTGAATATTTTCCTGAGTAGACGTTTGCTGTTTTGAATGAAGGAAGCATCACAGAGGCCTAAATGTGAGGAGGAGTCGGAAGAAAACCTGTTCATTCATTTATTCATTGCCTACTATATCTAGGATCTAAAATTTATATAGGAGAAAGCGTTATTTTAAAGCCTGCATTGTGTATTTTATGGACAAAAATTAAAAGAAGAGGATCCAGTTGACGGACTAATTTCAGCCAAATTTTAAAGATATGTTCACTTTTATTATCATTGTTGTGATCTCCTGTACAAATTGCAACTAGACAGTTTCATCTACTTCAAAAAGTTACATATTTTACACACCATTTTGAGATGTGTTGTAGTGTAATACTTCATAATGAGTATTTCTTCAAACATCGCCTCGTTCAGCTCTGGTGTCTCCTCTTATTTGTGTTGGAGTACATATGGTGCTGTGAAAAAGTATTTGCCCCCTTACAGATTTCTTCTGTTTTTGCTTCTTTTGTCCCATTCAGTCAGGAGTAAAACTAACACTGTAGAACAGATTCATACCAAGTCAGACATGATGATGATGATTAGTGTGATGTCTTTGCAACTTGCTGTAACTGATGAAACCATGAATTCTACTGTCTACCAGAAAATCCTGAAGAATATCTGACCTTTGACTCAAACCGGCCATTCGTGTTGGAAACTCCTCCAAAGTTTCTGAATTGAAATAATTCTGTAAAGAAGAGGAACAAAAATCCTCCACAGTGATGTCACTAATTATCATAAATGTTAGATTGTAGTTGTTACCAGGAGCATTAAAACCTCATATTACATTTTGGAGGTTAAGAGGTAAATACTTTTTCACAACATTGCAATTTACAAAACTTTGGCATTTTAAGTTGGTAAAACTAATTCAGTTATTAGCTATCTTGGTCACAAATAACATCTAAAATTGTTCTTTAATGTTACGGCAAGTCAAGCTCTTTAAAATAAAGATTTAATCATCCAGAATAGGTCCTTCACAATCTTTATTTTTGTATCACTGAATGTGTATTTGAACTGTAATGTGTGCTTTTACTATTTGACCATTTTTTGACAAAAATCCCACTGAAACTTTCCATTCTCATGTTTAAAAATATAACTCCATCATGTCTGTTCTATCACAGATGCTTGATTTTTTTTCCATAAGCATTTATCTTGAAGTGAGGACGTTTTGTTGTCATTTTGAAATCTTTTTTGTTCAGTAGAATCCCAAAACTGACTTTATTCCTCTTTGTGTGCTGGTGGATCTGAAAATGGGACACTGGTGTCTAGTTTTTGTTTTATTAATAATAGTGTTTAACAAAAAACAAAGCAAAGACTTTTTCTTGTTTTCTCTGAAGGACAAACTACACAGCTGATGGAAAGTCTGTGTCACTCAAATTAATCCCAACTGGAAGTTAATGACTGTCATTTTACAACATGTGGAAAGAACAGTGTCTTAATTTATTAGAACCAAAACACCAACATAGACCAGCTGTCATGAAATCAAAGGAGATCCCACGGTTACACTTTCCAAAACCGCAGCAGTTTAAAATAAATCCATAAAATGTAGAAATGCTAGGACGTTTACACTGAGATCTACTGTTTCAAATGGGGAGTGGTCTGTATGAATGATATCCAGAATGTCTTGAGATGGGAGACAACGAGTACTGACAGAGGACTACACTGATCAGCTCTTTACGTTACACTGACCACTAGAGATGTGAAGATCACAAGTCGTATTGATTTATGGATGAAGCCCTGTACAGATGCAATTTGGGAGTAAGTCTAGATGCATTGATTCAATCAGTCTTCATACTGAATAAATCAGATCTATTTAGCTTTTAGACAAAAGGTCTTCAAGTGGGTTAGTTTCTCCAGGCATCCACGTTAAAAATAGCTGAAAAGTTGGAAACGTGTAGGGTCGTTTGTGTTTCCATTTTGAGCTTTACCTCATTCATATCTTTGCAGTCCAATACTGTCATGGTGGAGGTATTTTTTGTTCATGATTCTCTACAAAAAGAATTATTCTGACCAGGATTTTAAAACTATAGTAGTTTTTCTTTTGATTTGGCCTCAAAACAAAAAATTACCAAATCAGAGTGACTGGTTTCAGATTATATGTGTAGTCTGTGTAAATTGTCATTGTTTTTAAACAGGGATGTGCAGTAGTATGTAATATTCCTACTGTGGCTGTACTTTGGTAGGCAGATTTGGAAGGTAAAGTTATGCCAAACGTATTTGTCTGCTAAAAAAAAATCTCTAACTTCACACTAATAATATTTTTGGCACTCAGATGGACCCCATCTGTCTTGAAAACTCACAGCTAATTTAGAAGATCGTGGCTAAGATGCTAAAACAAAATGTAGATGAGAAGTACGAAGACAGAACTGAAGGAGAAAAGTGAGGACAATGGGTGTTTTTTGTGCAGCCATACAGTGTGTTTATACTCAGCAAGTGTCATCGTGTGTTTGTAGAGCACCTTTTAACCTGATTTTGTCTGCATTATACGTTGTTTCAACATGAAGAGCTCAGGTTGAACATGACATGACGGAAACTGTGTGCTGTGTCGTTCAGCATTAGGAGCAGCCTATGGGACGGCGAAGAGCGGCACGGGTATCGCCGCCATGTCCGTGATGCGGCCAGAGCTCATCATGAAGTCCATCATCCCCGTCGTCATGGCTGGTATCATCGCCATCTACGGGCTGGTTGTAGCTGTGCTGATAGCAAACAACATCTCAGAGAGAGTCACTCTGTACAAGTAAGATAACTTCTGATGCTCTCAACACTTGAGAAATAGTTGTAGTCATGGGACCATTTCTAAATGAGGAAAATCATTCATAGTGGAGACACAAAGTCAGCTGATAAGTAGCCCAGAGAGTTCATCTCTAGATCAGACTGCAGACACACAGAAAAGGCTTCAGCATGGAGAATGTTAAAGTTATGACTGAATGAGTGTGGCTTTATTAGGTTTGTCAGAAAAACATTTCTTCTCTGATTTAAAGAAGTGACTATGAAGTCATCTTTAAGTGTTAATGTGAGGTCATGTGTTAGACAGCTGAAGAATAATGATCAGAACCTCTTCAGCAGAGTGGCTGATAAACAGAAGACTCGGGGTGTCGCAATGATCCAAAGTCCAGATTTTAACATGATTGAAATGTTCTGCATCAAAGACTAAAACTGTCCTTTTCTTTACACACAGCTTCTGCAACTTTGTTAGCTTTCTGATAACAGAACAGAAACTTTATCATTTCCTAAATTATCCTATATCTTCCACTCATACATATATTAATCTGATTAAGTATTTCTTACGTCTTTTTTGTTTTGCCTCTCTCTCTATCAGGAGTTTTCTGCACCTCGGCGCCGGTCTGAGCGTGGGCCTGAGCGGTCTGGCGGCCGGGTTCGCCATCGGCATTGTGGGCGACGCCGGAGTGCGAGGCACCGCTCAGCAGCCTCGGCTCTTCGTAGGCATGATTCTGATCCTGATCTTCGCCGAGGTGCTGGGTCTTTACGGCCTCATCGTGGCCCTCATCTTATCTACAAAATAAGTGTCTCCATCAGCACCATCTCATTCATTCCACATCAGAGCAGCGAGAACAACATAGGAGATCTTCACCTACTTCCATGACACCCCGTGGATCTGACAGGATGGGATGGCAGCAGAAATATGTTGGCGGTTGACTTCGACAGCTGTTCCCAGTAGATGTGATCTGTTCCATATGTTTGAAGCCATCCAGTTGTGTCAGGTCTTGTGCGTGCAGAACGGGCATGAACATGTACTGTTTGTTGTGAGATGATGTGTGGACAGTCCGCCTGATATATCGTCTAATCTTAAACTGTACAGTGATCCAGAGTCCTCCCACCCTCGGTAAATGTAGTAACCAGTCTGTGCTGTGAGTGAATATCAACGTTTACCCCTACCCCTCCTTTGGATTTTGTCTGATTTTGTTTTTTGTTGGTGGTTTTTAATTGTTATTTTCTGTTTTGAGACTGCTGGAGAAATCGTGCACACTAGTGTTTTATTTCATTTGTTTCATGTTCTTTTCGGGGACCATTTTTGAATCTCAGATGTTTTCCTTTTTTTTTTTTCTTTTTCCACTATTTATGGAAAGCTTTGAAGATTTTGAAACTCTAAATGGAAAACTGTTTATTGAAAACCCTATATACATAAAATCTATAAATTATCTGTGTATAGTTAGATTATTTGCACTGTGGGTTGTTGTTCTAAGTGCTCAGAATTCCTCTGGATATAGTGTGAATATTATTGGAGGACGTCCACATGGAGTTGATACGATGTGTGTGTGTTTGTGAGAGATTTGAGTGCAATACGTGTGCAAGTGTATTTATGTTTGATATGACATTCTCAGACACTAGTATTGTTTACCTGTAGTGCTGCTGTCTTTTATTTAATTTATTTTTTTGTTGTTTAAAGTGAGAGCTCACTGTTCAGCCATGCCTGTCAGATTTCCAAATAAAACTCAACCTCCTCCAGAACTTCGTTTGGACATTGTTTTTATTCCATAGCTGCTACTGATCAGCTGTTCTTAGTGAGGAATAGAAGGAGCTCGGGGAAGTCTGATAGAGCAACATCACTTAGGCTTTTAAAGGTCGGAAGAATTTTAAAATCTATATTTGTACAGGAAGCCAAAACGGAAGAACAGCTGCACTTTGAGCTAGTTGCAGAAAGTTAGAAAACCAATATTTGAATATTTTGAAGATGGATTCTGTGAAAATGTTTTGAGCAATTATTTTATGTTGATAGCTCTGTGAATGACCTCAGTTTGAAGAAATATAGTTTAGTTCTCACTTGAGGCGCTAGTCGCAGTGAAAAGTCCAGGAAAGAGGATTACATCATTAAAATAACTAATCTGAATAAAACTTCCCGTAAAAAAAAAAAACTATTATAAACCTCTACACTTCCTCAGCTTTACTTTGTAGTTTTTCTAGCAGAAATATGAAATTCTGGATAGAATTTACAGCAAATAATCATGTAATGTGAAAACTACAGCTGTGAAAAGATTTAGCATCAACCACTTCAGCACATTGGTTTAAAGATGGCAGCAAGCCTCTGTGAGCTCATTCATCCAGCCGGAATTCATCTGTAGTTCTCCAAACTGAGGTTGTCCACAGACATTTTTTTAAATAACGAGCAAGATATATTTTAATCAACACGGAAACCTGTGTTTAACTTATTACCTATTGCCATAAATTAATTTGAAAAGAACAAAAAAATCATTGGTCTTATCAAAAAGAGGTTGATCATTAAAGACTTGATGTGAAACTGCAGCTCTTATTCCTATTCTGTGCAGCAGCATTTTGGTTAAAGTAACATCTTAAGACTTTACATTCTGATCCCGTCAACTCCTGACACAATCATTATTTCAGTTTTTTAAAAACATTTTCACAAAATCATGCAACTTTTTCAGACTGCCACTGACTAAAAAATGGTCCCAGCTCTACCAGTATAATCAAACACCAGTAGGTTTAGAAGAGATTTTAAATTAAAACAATTCTTGAGCTCAGAAGTTTCCACTTTTAAAAGTTTGCATCCGATCAGACAGAATAAGAACAAACACAGAGATTACTTGGTTTATTAATAGGAAGTTTAAAAAAAAGTGAGTGATGGATTCACCAAAAGGTTCACAGATTTTTGCAAATATACAGCCACAGTTTCAACAACTAAAATAAACACAAGGGGGTTACAGGAGTGGATGAAACCACAGTAAGTTTCATTCAAGAGGATTTTGTTTTTGAACCACATCGCTGTGACTCATAATCTTACTGAATAACATGAGAAGAGTCTTTAAGAGAAAATATATATGAAGGTTTGAGAACTTTGCATAAACAACAGCAGGACAACAGGTTAAAACTCCTGGCATAGAAAATCACTTTTAATGTGGTTAAAAAATGCAATGAAAAATGAAAAAAAGGACATGAGAGAAGAAACAGTCATCTAATAATCTAAGCAACCAAAGGCAGTACTTACAGTTTGTTTATGACACAATAAGGAACATTTCACATAAACGATGCAAAGTGCATTCTGGTAACGTTGAATTTTAACCTGAAACCCAATTCAATCGTTACAAAATTAAAAGATATCAACAGCTTCTTACTTCGACAACAGCAAACGGAAGCCAGAAGCGGGTAACAGACTACTTTGGTTATGTGTTGTAACATTAAGAACACTATATATCAGTTGCATACAGGACACAGAAGAGTTCTGCCTTTTATTTTTTAATAAAACTTGATGACGAGCTAAATTTGGCCTTACTTTGACGCTAGTGTACATGAACGATCCCGTGATTAGTTCATCCCAACGCGTTGATGAAGTATTTAGAGTGTATATGCTGATGAGTGAAGAAGAGCACGGTAATGATGTCAAGGCAGAGGTTTTCCTGTGATTTACTGGAGATGTAATCAAGCCCGGTGAGTTCCTTTGAACCGGAGTAACACTGATACTGAAAACAGCTGGAGGCGGGTACCACAGTCTGACTGTGCAGAGTGTTTCAACGGAGGGAAAGATTCCAACCATCAGGTCATGTCCAGCGGCATCTCTTCCTCTGACAGGCTTCGGGGTCGGATGTGCACTCCTCGGAGTCGCTCTCGGAGTAAGACGGTCCGGCTGAGGGCGCTACGGTTCTGTCTGAGGTCTCTCCTGCAGAGCTGCTGTTTAAACTCAGCACCCAGCCCAGTTTGTTGTGGAGCAAATGACGCAGGCCAGGTGGCAGCGGCAACACATCCAGCGTGTCTATACAGTCTGGCATCAGGCGGCGAAGGCGAGCGCAGCACAGGTACAGCAGAGAGGTGGGGGCAGAGCACGACCTGATGACCTTCATGCTGCTCTTAGCCGCTGTGGAGCACGCCATCGGATAAAACTTCTTGTTGTGTAGCTCTGTGGATGCAACTCCTGAATCGAGAATGATAAACGTGTTTATTTTTAATCTTCATTAGAACAGAGGTTAGTTTTTGGTCATTTTTAGAGAAAAATAAAACAATTTCCAACGTAGCGGAATACGTTTCTGCTCCCTGAGGAGCGGCCAGGAGCTCATTAATGGTTCAGAATCTTGCCCACGGATACTTTAACACGTGGTTTTGGCTGGGGATCGAACCCTGGTCTCCCAATCAGTGGACGACCTCTCTTTCCCTGATTGCCCCAGATAAAGGTTTAAAATAGTTCACTCTGTGTGTAATTAATCTACAGTATATATGATTTAAACTTTCTGAAATAAGTGACAAAAAATACAGAACTTTCTCACGATTTTCTAATTTTTTGAGCTGTCCTTGAATCTGTTATGAACACTTGACGCTATGCAAGTTCAGTCAGTTAAGAAACTGAACAAAGCTTAATTGCAAAGAATTTAAACAAGTGATTTTATTAATCAAGTGTTTCCAGGATGATGTTATTATCTTTAACCAAAAGCAGCGTCTGGACTCACCTATACACTTTCGATTCTTGAAGAAGGTTAGTGTGCCGTGCCACGTGTCCAGATGAAGTCCAATGATGGATCCTTGTCCAAAACGGGAAGAGAAGTTCATCTTCTTCCCTTTGTGGTGCAACAAGCCTTTAAAAGGAGCACAGTGTTCAGATTTAACAGTTCCAAGCCTCTGTTGAAAGATCAGATCAGTGTTGATCGTACCAGTGTATGAAAGGCCCCAGCTGTCTGCATCTTTCCCCAGCAGGCTGCAGAACGTATGTTTGTATTTGTCTAGATTGACATCAGATGTTCCAATCCCAACCATCTATTTACAAACACATAATCTGTTAGTCACCAACAGATCTTTCCCTCCCTTGCTGGTTAAGTTTAGAAAGCACAGAGTAAAGGTTTACCATATCGGTTCCATACACCGGAGAGGTCATCTTGATTTCCCAGAAGTGCTGCCCCTCAGCCAGCTCCTTGGAGCCGCGGATCGCAGCTGTACCACAGCTGTAGTCGGAGTGGAAGTTCACTTTGCGATTGTCAAAGCTCAGTAATGTGGCTGATGATCTACTGCTGGTATCCCAAACCCAGTCAAAATCTAAAACATCACAGATTGTTACGACATAAAATTTGAGACATATGCAATCTATAACTTTGAATATCAGCAGCAGTTGTTCTTGTTTTACCTTGATCATCCTCTCCACAGTGGCAGTCTTTAACTTGGTGAAATCCTCGAAAACGGACATTGTAACTGGTCTCTGCCTGGGAGTCACAGCTGCAATACGACTCTCCAATAACAGGTATGGCACTGGGCACCTTGGGAATCATCACTGCTGAGAAGTCTGCCTCAGAATCCGAATCACTGAACTGAGGAGCAACAGTTCACAAAGACAAAGCAAAAATAGCTGTTAACCTGCAATGGGTACAAACTGTCTGTGACAAACTGCACTTTGTTCAGACTGGATGAACAAGTTGTGTCTGTACCTCTAGGCGGTCGTAGCTCCATTCTTCAGCTTCGGAGGCCAACACGAGGGCTCGGGCATCTGCATCCCGCCGTATTCCATCCCAAACATATCGCCACGCACGACTGTTCCTGCTTCGTCTTGACATGGCAGCAACAGTCTCACAAGTAGAAAAGCTTGAGTCAGTTGAAGTTTAATCCAGATGTTTGAAGCACAGCATTTGTCCAGCAGCTGAAAGCCAACAACGCATTATGACTATCCTGAAAAGACCCCATGACGATCGCAGCACCAGATAAACGGTTATTTATCATTTTTATTTACACTAAACATGCAATAATCAAGTATAAATGACTGAATTATATACTCATTTGTAAACTGCTCATGACAAAACTGTTTTTCCTCAGCAAGGTAATTCAATTTTATGGTGTCCCTCCCTTTCATAAATGTTGTTTATCTTCCATCAGTTAGATCTAATGGCAAAAGCTGTGAAAAACAACAAAACAAAAACATAAAATAAAAATTTTTATATAAAGAATAAAGAAATATTAAATACCATCACAAAACTTGAAAACAATTTAAGACAAGTGAAGTATTTTTTGACTGCAATATGTCAGAGTTATAAAATGTTTTGGTTATGTTTATCTGTAAAAGCTATGTTTTATTCTTTTGTTTAGCTAATGTATTTTCTCCTACCACGTTACATTTTTATACGTTTTATTTTGGGTTACGTTTATAAACTAGCGATACCCGAAACATCTAAAAACAACAACGACTTTATTTCTAACAATAACGAAACGCATTCCAGTAACACAAAATAACGCTATTCTTTTACCTGTCATCTGATCAAAACAGACATTAGCAGCAACTAAACATTTGCTGTTGTTTACCTTTGTAGCTTGATTAGCCACTTTAGCAGGCTAACGCTAGCAGCTAACTTCTCGGGGTTCGCGTATAAGACTCTCGCGTAAAATATATTTAGTACAGAACAAGATCATAGCATGGCAAATGTCCGCTTGCTGCGGTTCTTGGACCTGAAAACTAACAAACGGGTGTATTTGCAGTTTATTAAATATTTGAAGTAGCATAGCCTACCTGAAGATGCACAAAAAGACCTAGCTAGCGTCAGTAGCTAGCAGCTGTTAGCTATCAATGCTATCCTCGGATGAAAAAACGAGAGATTTACGTTACTTGCGTTTAATCGGTCACCAGCAACACACACACCTTAAAACGCCACAAGGGTGAAGATTCTTAACTCTTCGTATTACTAAACAGTTTAAAACATGGCTGGTGAAGAAGTTGCTACGCTCGTTTGTTTTTCCATGACCTACTTTCAGTGGATGTGAATGTCGTAAACAAAAACTCGATCAGACTCCTTTACAGGAAGTTTTCAGCTGCATCAAACTCCCAAAGCTTCCATGACAAGTTTATACATCCAGGAAAGTTCGTGTGCTCTAAATTTAGCAACAACTCCTATAGTATAAATTTTGCATTCAAAATAGACAAATCTAAACAAAATAGCATAGTTCAATTAATTACCTTTTTTATATTTTTATAAAATGTTAAACTTGATAAGAAAAATTATATTCAGATTATTAATATAATCCCTTAAGTAACTGGCAATATAAATATAAAGGTTCAGTGCTACGTATAAAATGAACAAAAGCCATAAGTATATATTCCATATTTCTATTGTGCTTTCTGATGTTGTTTCTATAGGTGATCCAATGTAATAAGTTCAGAAGTTAACATACGCTGGATAAAATGACACATACACATTTTTTCTCATTGTCTGAAGGTAAATTCGATCAAACATCTCTTGTTTTAGGGTCAGTTAGAAAAAAACAAAATAATTTATATTTGCCACAACAATGAGAGAAAAAAAAAGTTAGAGATTTTTGTCTTCAAAATCAGTTTACATACAGAATGATTTATATCTCTTTAAATAATGAGGGAAAGCCCAGATGATGATGTCATGGCTGTGGAAGCTTCTGATAGGTTAATTGACACATTTGAGTAAATTGGAGGCACAAATGTATTTTCAGGCCACACTTTTTGTTTGACAGATCAAAATTAATCAGCCAGTATATCAGGAAGAGGAGTGTGGAGCTGCACTTGTTTGCACTTGCACTTGTTTTTTCCAGATGCTTGAAGGCTGTTTGTTCATCTGTTCAAACAATACAAGTATAGACATGATGGGAATGGTTGTCCATCAACCTCACACACACACACACACACACACACACACACACACACACACACACACACACACACACACACACACACACACACACACACACACACACACACACACACACACACACACACACACACACACACACACACACACACACACACACACACACACACACACACACACACACACACACACACACACAGGGGCCGGACGAGGACAGCGAACAGCCCGATTGTGGCTCACGTTTAGACCCATAATATTACCAGTAAATATTGATAATGGTTTGTGCTGCTCAGTAACAGGGGAATCCTCCATCGTGACGTCACCCAAAAGAAAATGGGTCATTTTCAAACTGATAATGACTGTATGCTCTAACAATGCCAGAACGGCGCTGTAATGTATTTCTCTTTTCAATGGCCAAAGTGGGCTTCCGTAGTTTGTGACTCAGATTGCTGTGTTAGGAGACAAACGGTAATTGGTGTTATCATGGCAACGGTACCCGGCGAAACCCAAACCAACAGTTAGCGCGCTTGCTTCAGTTCTGACCTGAGGAGCTCGTTCGTCCGCTGCCTGCCACCAGGAACCAGGTAAGACGGAGGCTGTTTGTGGATAAAAGACTGTCATGAAGTTATTGAGCTGTTTTTTCTTCTTCTGCCGGTTCTGTTACCCAGTGGGGTAGTGGCCGGCCTGTTACCCAGTGGGGCCCACTGAGTGGGCACATCGTGGATGAAACCGTCATGGCCGACGTTGAATCACCATTGGATTTGGTTTTGATTTTGAACGGTGAACGTCGGGATATGTATCAATGTTGATTCACCTTTCAAAAAGGAAACCAAATCCAACTTTTAGTCCACGTTGATTTCTCCTGCCTCTCCGGCCTGAGGACCAAATATTGTCGCCCCCCCCCCCCCAACTACCGGCCTGAGGACCAAATATTGTCGTCCCCCCCCCCCCAACTACCGGCCTGAGGACCAAGTATTGTGAGAAGAGTTGTGATGATCACAAATGGGATGTCCAGTTTTAGCCAGGAGCATCTATTAGTTTTTCTACAGTTTTGAACTGAAATGCATTTTAAATGTATTTTTCCAGAAGCTAAAGGGGCTGAGTTTACAGTATTAGAGTTCGTCTATTTGATTCGTCCTCACTAAAATTATTTTCAATAAAAACAAGTGTTTTGGGGTAAATTTCCTTGTAAGTTTAAAACACAATTAATTGCAATTAATTCATTACAAAGCCTGTAATTAATTTGATTAATCTTTTTAATTGAGTCACCACATGTATATGTATGTATGTATACATACATATACATGTACATGTGTGTATGTGTGTGTGTGTATATATATATATATATATATATATATATATAGAGAGAGAGAGAGAGAGAGAGAGAGAGAGAGAGAGAGAGAGAGAGAGACCGATGAGGGGATAGGGGTGCAGCGTGCGTGCATTGCTCCAAGTATCAGCACCTTGGAGGTCTGAGTCACCCCCTCCCTCTAAACAGAGGTTTGCACAGGGCTTCAGGACCACAGAGCTGGTTGTTGCTGTTGTTTGAGGACCTATTGGCCTATATCCAACATGTATATAGTGCAACTTTGCACCATTGTTTGTCTATTATTAATATATATTGTTTTTTACTGTGTGTGTGATTGAACTGAAGGAGCTCTGTTTTTAATCTTATTGTACTTGTGTATAGTGACATAAAAAGTCATTCTCTTTTATTCTATCTGACAGTTCCGTGTCTAGAGTCTGCAGCTTCTCCAGTGAGCGTTCTTCTGCTACTCCGAGTCCCCACAGTTGGATGTGAAGCTCGTCAAATCGTGTGCTTGGTGCCGAGAGGCCACCAGTCTGCAGAGGTGCGTTTGGGCGGAGGGGTCCAGTAGGACACATGATATCTGGTGTGCTTGCGGACTGGCAGATCAGTTTTGTGCATCCCTGATCACAGATTAAAATTATTGATGGAGGGGCCCTCGGGCCCCGGTGCACTGCACCAATGGTACCTACGCAGCTGGTGATGTTTATTATTCTGATGTGATAGGTGGTGCTGCTTGGAGGATTTTTGCTGTTATTTGTTTTAATGAATTACCATATCAACAGGTCTGTTTACAAAAGGAAGCTAACTGACATTTCAAAAGCTCAAATTATTCCCGTTATTCCGTTAATGATTCTTAAAAAGAAAAAAAAAAGACTTTAATAATTTACTGAGTAATCTAATTTCCCTCTGGGATTAATAAAGTCTATTTTTGATCGATTGATTTTTAGGGGGCACAAATTAAAGGAAAGGTAAAGAAAAAGGTATTCAAAATGAAATATGGTGGATAGAAATCTTTAGGTTTTGTTGTCCTGAACTAAACTTAGGGGTTTCTTCCTTAACTAGCAGCTAATTATAGACTAAATGTAAGACACAGTGTTGAGTTTAATTTAACCCTCTGAAGGGAACTCACTGAAACACTAAGCTATTTTAAATGTCCGATTCGTGTTACTGCAGACAATTAAAAAGACTTTTCTCTGTGAACTAGAGATGGAGGATAAATCCGAAGGTCAAAGCAGAGCGTACCCATTTCCTCCACTGAGCTGTGATGCAGAGCCTTCAGAATTATATCAAGTAAGGATGCTAATCATTGTTTTGCATTAAAACTTTACAGAATTCAGATTGGTAAATACTTATTTCTGTTCTTTTTAGGATTTACTAAGGCGCAGTGAGTACCCACCCATTCTTGACCTCAAGGCAAGGAATCGGGCTGTTCCTTTCAAAGAACAGTTTTACCATCAAACTCCCAGTGAGATTATAGGAAAGAACTACAGCCCCAGTGCCCAGCACCTGAAAATCAATCACCTACACACTTGTGGAAAGTCCTCCTCCCAACATGGAGCAGGACCATGTATCCTTTCAGGTTCCTCTCATAAAGGTTTTTAAAACTCAGTGAAACTGTTTGCAAATTTCTTTTCTAATCATTTGTTTTAACATTTGTTTAAACTGCTCTTCGTCCTGTTGATTATTGATCTTAATAAACCTGTCAGCTGATCCTCCACCTGGAAGGAAGAAAGCCGTCACACACAAGAAAAGGTAATAATGTCCTCAGCACAAAGAGACGCATGAAGCTGTAGATAGTTCATGGTGTTTAGCCTGAATCACGTGATGTTATTTATTTAAATAGCTGTAAAAAAAATTTTACCCCCACAGATTTCTTGTTTTTACTGACTCGTCATACTTAAATGTTTGAGCACTTGGTGGAGAGTTACTCACGTCTTTTGGAGGACTTCTGTCCCACTCTTCTTTACTGAATTGTTTCAGTTCAGCCTCATTGGAGGGTTCTCCTACTTGAACGTCCCGTTTAAGGTCAAAGGTCAGACATTCTCCTCCAGGATTTTCTGGTAGTCAGCAGAATTCATGGTTCCATCGGTTCCAGCCAGTGGTCCAGGTCTTGAAGACCAGACCATCACACTACCACCACCAGGTCTGATTGTTACGATGAAATACAGTTAGTTTGACTCCAGATGGAACAGGACACACACCTTCCTGATGGAATGAGACACACACCTTCAGATGAAACGGAACACACACCTTCAGATGGAACAGGACACACACCTTCTGATGGAACAGGACACACACCTTCTGATGGAACGAGACGCACACCTTCTGATGGAACAGGACACACACCTTCTGATGGAACGAGACACACACCTTCTGATGGAACGAGACACACACCTTCTGATGGAACAGGACACACACCTTCTGATGGAACAGGACACACACCTTCAGATGGAACAGGACACACACCTTCTGATGGAACGAGACACACACCTTCTGATGGAACGAGACACACACCTTCTGATGGAACGAGACGCACACCTTCAGATGGAACGAGACACACACCTTCTGATGGAACAGGACACACACCTTCTGATGGAACAGGACACACACCTTCTGATGGAACGAGACACACACCTTCAGATGGAACAGAACACACACCTTCTAGAATGTTCAGCTTTTGTCTCATCAGCTGACAGAATATTTTCCCAGTACTCTTTGAGATCATTAAGACGTTTTTAGCTAATGTGAATCCTTTTTGTTGTTTTTAGTCAGGAGAGGTATTGATCTTTGAACACTCTCATGATGTCATTTTGCACTCCTGTCTCATTCTTATTGCTGAATCATGACCTCTGACCTTAACTTGATCCAGTGAGTCCTGCAGGACTTAAACGTTCTGGTTCTTTGGTTCTTGAATCTCTTTGAAACAGGATGTGATATGTTTTTTTTTTAGATCTTTTAGCCTCCTTCATGTTATCAGAGAGGTTATAGTGACGTGATTTATTAATCCTACAGGTCTGGTCGTGATCAGGTCTGGTCGTGATCAGGTCTGGTCTAGTGATCAGGTCTGGTCGTGATCAGGTCTGGTCGTGATCAGGTCTGGTCTAGTGATCAGGTCTGGTCGTGATCAGGTCTGGTCTAGTGATCAGGTCTGGTCGTGATCAGGTCTGGTCGTGATCAGGTCTGGTCTAGTGATCAGGTCTGGTCGTGGTCAGGTCTGGGTGTGGCTGGTTTAACTGAACTCAGCTTTATAAATAATGTTGTGAATCACAGTTTCTGTAATTATGATTTAACAAGGGGGTGATTACTTTATCACATCGGTCTGGGTTGATTTGGATAGCTTTCCCCCCCCCTAAAATAATTAAATGATCTTCTGAAAATTGCCAAGTTTATTTGCTAGTTTTTTTTCCCCTAAACTAAAATGTATTTGTTGATCTGACAGACAGGTCTAAGTGTGAGTCAGCAGAAACAGAATGAATTGTAAGGGGTAATTCCTTTTTCACAGCTCTCCAATCTTTCACAGCGACACCTCTTCTCACACGTCAAGCTCACCTCAGACAACGCATGCGGCCAGTAGCCAGGCTCTGAGTCCAGATGAGCAGCTGGACTTCATGTCCAGGCAGGAGGAGCAGATGAGTAGCTCTCAGACCGAACCCAGTGACAGAGACATCGAAGTAATTAGCTGTTTATTTCCTCAGGGACTACTAAGGCTCAACCCTCATAGGCCTCTAATGATCTCAACTTTCCTTTCATAGAGGTACACGCACTACATCAACAACTGCATCCCTTTATCTGCGCTGGAACCTTTTCCACAACATCTGATGGACAACATCATGAAGCGGCTGCCTCCTGAGCCTGAGAATGAGGATGATAAGAAAGACTTCCAGCAACTGAGGGAGGAGCTGCTAGAGGAAGCAAAAACATCCTATTATTATGGCCTCAAGAAAGGCATAGGTAAACAACGCTGCATGTCTATAAAGTAATTCAGCCTCTTGTTTCATTAGAAACATGTCCTGTAAACTAGATGGACTTTTTGAGTGTACTGAATTCAAGATGGCCATCACATCTAATCAACATTAACAAACCCAAAAAGGCTCAAACTCAGGCAGTTTGACTAAAGTTTAGCTCTAATGTAACTGAGGGTTATACTCTTGGTCGGTGCTATGTTACATCTCACTATGCAGATTCTTTAAAGATTTGGCCATAAGTTCATCATCTTTGTTAAAAACTGGTGACTTCAAGAAAGGATTAAAAAAAATTAAATCACCGATTTTCATTTACAATGATGTTTTCAGTGGATTACATTTTGTTGGACCCATCGGAGCGCCAGCGGTTGTCCATACTCAGCACTCCCAAGCCTTTTCCCAGGAGGGTGATCAGTGGTCCTGTTCCCTGGACACTCAGCTACAAGGAAGCCAAACTGTGGCAGAGTCAGCATCTCTTCACCATCAGCCCCATAATGCTTCTACTGCAGGGTTACTGGATACAAAGGTACTTTGTTCCAGAACCTCAGTGCTGATTAGTATTTTCATTTAAAGTAACACATATTTGTCTTTTCACAGAACATTTTTATATAAATCTCATATTTTTACATCACTGTTTCACTTAGTGAAAGGTGTAATTTATTCACACTGAATGACTTCTATTTCACAGAGAAACCTACTTGTACATTATTGAGTGTTCAGAGAAAACAACCAGCTAATGTTACTCAGATTCCAGGATGTGAAAAATGTGGTGCCAGGTTTTCTAAAGAAGAGACTCATTGTAGGCTCTGGGTGTGAAGTGGACTTTCTGTACCGTTTCTACCTACAGAATCCATTCAAAACACAAACAGTTAAAACAGAGAGGACGTTGTAACCAGACGTTGCTTTTCCTCTTCCAGCTTTTCATCCTTGAGGTTTGTGACACTGGAGGACTTATTGTCCAGCGCCCTCCCCCTGCCTCCATCTGAGTTTGAACTACTTGTCCAGAAACGGTGCCAGGCTGCCAGAGAGAAACTCCTGCAGACGTGAGTCGCTGTTTGTAGCGTCCTCAGGTTGAGCTGTCCAGATTTAACCAGAGTCTTCACATTTACTCATGTCTTCCTGAACAGAGACCCATTGTATGTGCAGGCTCATGTTTCCGTCTCGCTCACTTTCATGCCAGGTTGCCGTTTGAGGGACTATTTAGAGCGTGCAGCAGCACAGGATGTCTGTCTGCACAGCTGAAGCATGAGTCCTAGACAACCAGCTGCTGTCTGCCTCCTTAGATACCTTCATTCTGTTTTCACATTTTACATGTTCAGACTGAATCTCAGGAGGTGCTTTACTGTATGTCTGTGTTGATTTTTAAAAATGTCGCTGAATTACTGTGCTCAAGGTTTGAGACACAATTCAGTTCTTTATCTTTAGCAACAAAGCAAAACACTTTTAAAATATGATTTAAAAGTTGTTTATTTTATTTTAAATCAGGGCTGTGCAAAACATTTATTTTGGTTTTTAATTTAAGCTCCAATCACAAAAACAATTTGACAAAAACACCCAGCTATTACTAAAATTATTTAATCACTTTACATGCATGCTTTTATTTTGTCACCCTGTCCAAAGGCTGAACTCAGGAGCATCTTTTAAAAAGTCAACACCAGTAAAAATGTCAGGAAGAGAGTAAAACATACAGGCAGTGTATGATGTCATCTAAGAATATGCTTCATTATTTTCAGTTAAACACGTTATGTGTCTCTATATATGTGTTGACATACTGGATTCTTATATTCCGTAAACAGACCTGACGTTGGGCGTTTTTAGGATCATAGTATCTAGTAATTCTAGTATGATAACAGAAACTCTGGTTTCATAGGTTTTAATCCTCATTAATCAGCAGATCTCTGCCACCTATCCATGTCTAAAGTCTCCTTTAAAATGTGAACATTAGGTAGTGTCTCCCAGCTCAAAGAGTAATTGTGTTGTAAAGCCAGGGGTGTAGCAAGCTTTTCAAAAGTGTGGGGGATGCAGTCCGTAGATGTCATCGACTGTTAATTGAAACGCTTAACCCTTTCATGCACGCATTATGAAAACATTTCTATATTTCTTTAAATATTGATTTTATTAATCTACATGAGCCTAAACTGAAAAACATTTTGATTTTAAAAAAATATGGTTTTATATAGAAGTTATGTTACTGTCCACGTATGTGGACAGTGCGCAACAAAGGAGTGAAATTATCAAAAAAATATGATTTTGTAACTAGTTTTTTTATTTTAAAGATCAAATATTAATTTAACTACTTTTATTTAAAAAGAAACAAACATTTGGAAAACATATAAACATAAATAATGACCTAACTACATTACAAAAATATATGGATACCAATGAACTGTGTGCATGTTGTGCAAAAAGTAATACTGTAAATTAAGACATTAGGTGGTGACTAAGGTGGGTTACAGGTGTGTTATGGGATTGAGCATCACTGGTCAAGAAGTGCACCCATCAGGAATGTCATGAGGTGCCGCGTTGAGAGGTGACCTAGGAAGACCAGATTTATGTCACATGTCAGGTCACACATGAAATTTAATTTCTAAAAACAGAATGGTTCAACACACTCTCCTGTACATCATCATATTTTTAAGCCTGATTTTTCCTTCTTCAGTAGAAATTTTAGTGAATTCAGCCCATGGCCATTATGGTCAGCCATGTTGAATTGATGATGTCATCAGGCAGTCAATATTCTAAATACAAGATGATCCATATTGTTAATATATTACAAAGGACTAACACTGCTGTGAAGTGGATTGAAGTTTATCAACATGATAAACAGAAAACTGAGTTAAAGTTACTGTCCACTATGTGGCTGCTGTGCATTAAAGAGTTAATGGACGCTTGTCTTTTGTTTTCATTAGAAATATACCATCAAATGATTTGTTACATTTAGTTTCATGAGAATT
>SSNR01000107.1:355770-424529 GCA_006937965.1 Callopanchax toddi | reverse complement strand
GGCTGGTGTCAGGTTTCAAGGAGCAACAGGAGGGGAGGGGAGGAGGGACAAACAGCGATCGCTGTGAGGAGAAATCAGACAGGAGGAGGTTTGGGGTAAAACGGCTGGAAAAGTGTGGGTGTTGAACGATCTCACTAAGAAAAGTGTGGGTGTTAAAACACCCACATCCCCCACGGGTGCGACGCCCATGATCAACACTCTCCGCGGCCCTCAGGAGCTCCGGCAGACCATTCCACAGACGAGGGCCATAGTACTGGAAAGAGGCCGCTCCATAGGTCTGTGTTCGGACTCTGGGGATTGTTAACAGACCGGTGCCGGAGGACCTGAGGGTCCGCGAAGGTTCATAAGTTAAAGGCAGTTCTTTAAGATAGGAATGCCCAAGACCATTAAAGACATTTAAAAACCAGTAAAAGAATCTTAAAATCTATCCTAAAACACACTGGGAGCCAATGCAATGATTTTAAAACTGGTGTAATATGCTCCTGCTTCCTGGTCTTAGTCAGCACACGGGCAGCAGAGTTCTGTAGCAGCTGAAGGCTGGACACATTCTTCTTGGGAAGACCAGAAAGCAGGGCATTACAGTAGTCTAAACGACTAGAAATAAAAGCATGCATTAAAATCTCAGTGTTGTCTCGAGAGAGAATAGGGCGGACTCTGGCTATGTTCTTTAAATCATAAAATCCTGTTTTTACTGTATATTTAATGTGTGGAATAAAAGATAGCTCAGAATCAAAGAGAACGCCCAGGTTCCTGATTTGTACTGAAGGATTAAAAGACAAAGACTGTAGTTTCTGAAGGGACTTTTCTCTCCGAGCCTCAGGACCAATGATTAAAACTTCAGTTTTGTCCTGGTTGAGCTGGAGGAAGTTCTCTGTCATCCAGGCCTTTAGATCTAAAATACAGTTAAAAAGTGCATCAATGGGCCGGGGGTCATCAGGAGACACAGAGACGTAGAGCTGTGTGTCGTCAGCGTAACAGTGGAAGTTTATCCCGTGTCTCCTGATGACTCCACCAAGTGGCAGCATATATAAGTTAAAAAGTATAGGTCCTAAAATCGACCATTGAGGTACACCATATTTAGCCTTATGGATCCGTGAGGAACATGTATCCATGGTTACCATAAAATTCCTATCTGTGAGGTAGGAGCTGAACCAGCTAAGGACAGTACCAGAGAGGCCCACCAGGTGTTGCAGTCTGTTTAAAAGAATCTGGTGATCTACTGTATCAAAGGCTGCACTTAGAACCAGCAGCACCAGGACTGACAGCTTGTGTGAGTCTGAATTACACCTTCTAAGTAGGGCTGTCTCTGTACTGTGGTTCGTCCTAAATCCAGATTGGTTCTTTTCTAAAATGTTATGGTCATTTAAAAAATTGTTTAATTGAANGCGAAGTGATCGGCAGCCGGCTGGTGTCAGGTTTCAAGGAGCAACAGGAGGGGAGGGGAGGAGGGACAAACAGCGATCGCTGTGAGGAGAAATCAGACAGGAGGAGGTTTGGGGTAAAACGGCTGGAAAAGTGTGGGTGTTGAACGATCTCACTAAGAAAAGTGTGGGTGTTAAAACACCCACATCCCCCACGGGTGCGACGCCCATGTGTAAAGCAGTTACCTAATTTCAGTGTTGAACAAAATAATCATGAATAGGATTTTTCCATAATTGATCAGCCCTACTTTGAGTGGTTTTTAAAATGTTTATATTTGTCATATTGTGTAATGTTTGTAATGAAGCCTAGTTGTGTCCAACCAAAGCTAGAAAACAATGGAAAAAAAAATAAATTAAAAATAAAATAAAAAATATAAAATAAAAATAAAATAAATGGAGAAAATATCAACAAAAGCTCGAATCAAGACCTGAGATGACATCGTATCTAAATAAGATCACCATCCTTTTTCATGTCAGTGTTTTTGATGGAGAATTTTCACATTTCTCTATTGAAGAATCTGTTTAGTGCTAAAATATCATTTTGACCTTTTTTGGAATTTCTTTTGTAGAGTCATTTTGAAATGTGGGAACAAGCTTTGTGTACCATAAGCCCTAAAGATTCAGCTTAAAATGGGCCTTTTTGAATCTACGGTTGGGTGCAGAGTGGTTCATTCATTATGTTTAAATGATTCATAGGTCAGAGTGAAGTTGGTCATCAGATAGTTGGGGCGACATGTAGCTCAGTTGGTAGAGTGGCCGGTCTGGCAACCGGAGGGTCACCGGTTCGATTCCCAGCTCCGGCTGGGTTGCTTTGTTGTTGTGTCCTTGGGCAAGACACTTCACCCACCTTGCCTACTGGTGGTGGTCAGAGGGACTTGGCGGCCGCCGATGCTTGGCACCCCCTCTGTCAGTGTGCCCCAGGACAGCTGAGACTACAAAAAAAAAAGTAGTTTATCATCACCAGTGTGTGAATGACTGTTGTGTTGTACAGCGCTTTGGGGAGTGTGAGAAAGACACTCTAGAAGAAGGTGCTCTATAAATAAATACAGGCCATTTATCAAACAAATAATCCTGATTCTCTAAAAATGATCGGGTATAGGATTGGAGTTAACGTGAGCTGATGTTCAAAGAAAAACCTTAACAGACCTCCAGAGACCTGGAGAACTATTGCTCCAGACCATTACAATAATGCATGGTTTTTTTCCTGTGAGCAAAAATTAAAGAAATGAAGGTTCATTTACTAAATTCCCTTTAAAAATATCCATCAATGTATTGCTTCTCTCCAGGGTGAGTATGAAGTACCGTTTAGGGCTTCTTTGTCTTTAGGTTCTTGGTGTATGATGGCATTTCAAGCTTTGTAGATCACCTGATTTCTTATTGAAACAAGGGTTGAGTCATCAGTTAGGTTTCCTACATATACAGTATATTTATACTCAAAATGTTTATCAGAACCCTTTTTCTTATTGAAGGTGGCTGCCTCACTGTGCATCACTTTTAGCCAAACATGAAAGCATGTGGCTGCCCCTCATACGCAGCAATAAGCAGGTGGCCTACAGCGAAGTCCAGGAGTTCTTCAACTGTGTGGCTGCACTGATGTCGCTTCAGCTCCGAAGCTTCGTCACAGAATCTCTACAGGACCTGCTCACGTTTTTTATGATACACAAGGTGAGGTCCTTTTTACTTTGGTAATTATGTTAAAGTTACAAACATGTTGTTGTTTCTGAGATCTCAGAAACCTGCCAGTTATTGTTCCTGTGAAGATCTGTGTTTGTCGTCCTCAGGGGGGGAATGATTTTGGAGAGGTGTTCGATGAGCTGCAGTACTTTGAAACTGAGGTGTTCCTGGTTAAGCTACAGGTGGAAGACTCTCGCATTGAGTTTGCTCCCAACTTCCAGGAGTGCTGGGAGGTCATTCACAGGTCCTTCATGGAGATAGTCAAGAGTGCTGAAAAGCTCCCAAGAGTAAAAACCTTTAAAATACTTTCTTTTTAAACCATCATTATCACTCTTTGTTTTGTCTGTAGTGGTAATTTATCTCATGAACCAGTGGACAGATATGAATAACTCTCAGAAGGTGATGTGAAAAAGTCTTAGCTCCTTCCTGATTTCCTGCGCTCATCCTCACAAACGTTAGCAAACAGTCATGGTGAAGCTACGAGCAAAGCACGGCAGTCTGTTTGTAGATGGTTGATCAACGAGAACAAAAGTCTTTTTTACTCCCTTCATCTGAGACCCTGAAGACCCATCAACGTCTCATGAACAGAGAGAAGAGAGATGGGCGGGGCTTAGAGAAGCTCTGCTCCCCAACTGCCCCGCCCATTATAAAGGAAAGTTTATCTTCAGGAGGTTGGATGAAGAGCAACAGCTGACTTTAAAGTCAGGGTCAGTTTGACCAACACAGAGCTTTGACCTGTTATTGAGATGTAAAAGAGATGATTCAGAGTGGAGAGAGAGGGATGAATATGGATCTTTAAGTGTGACAAACATACAAAAAATAGGACACCAGGAAGGGGGCTAACGCTTTACACAGCTAATCAACCATAGTCAAATAAAAGCTCTACATCTGAGCTCATTTTAATGAGCTAATATTTTGTGTGTTTGCAACAGAATCATTTGCAACACAAATTTCAAGGACAAACTATTTTTTTTGCATTTAGTTTTTTTTCAAAATGTAGTCAAAACTCTGGCTGGTTATTAAATGAATGTTGGGCCTTTAGCTTTAATCAGTGTTTCTGTTGTTCAGTATGACAGCATTGAGAAATATCTTGTTTGATCAGGTGGAATGTAACCTCTTCCCCGATGTCAACAACTTGTACCTACGCACTGTTGGACCTGACGAATCACTGGTCACAAACATCGTCGACAACGCCAAGGAGGTTTTCCTCAAGAACACAGTGGGACCCCAAAAGTAATGATATGTAAACTAATCTGATTTTCATTAGCTCTGAAAGTGAAGGGATTCCTAATATCACATCTAATTCTTCAGATACCTGAAGGTGTATCAAAGCTACAGTGGTCTACTGGACGATACAGCAAACCAGGAGGTGTCGGCTTTCCTGAAAGAGACGCATTCGTTTGAAGAAATTGCCAAAGTAATTCAAGTCTCAGTTTTATGTGATCTACATTACGTTTTTATTGTTTTACTAATGAAGTCCTGTCACATTTCTTGAATTATCAGAGAATTGAGAGCATTAACGACTTATGGACTGAGATTATGATGCTGCAGATCACAGTGTCTCTGTCCATGCTTTGCCTGAATGCTGAAGAGCTGCATGACTACCTGTGTAACTGTGCAACAGCACTGAAAAATAAGATCGCCATGTTTAAAGTGGAGGAGAATCGTAACCTGAACCACAGGTAGGAGGGAACTATTTATTTATAGAAACTAAAATCATCAGCTGCTAAGTGTTTTTTTCCCTCCTCTCTTAGAATCTGTCAAAGGTTTGAGGAGATTAGGAACACCCTCCGAGGATCACCTAAAACCACACAGGACCTGGTGACTCTCCTTGGCTACATTAAACAATGCAGAGATGTGACCATTCCTAGGCTGACTGAGGAAGTCAAGCAAGCAATCCCCTGCCTGAGCTTCCTCGATGACTACGCCATTCAGCAATGTAAGACCAGTAGTAACTGAACTACTTCTTAAATCCTTTAGTTTTATGTTGAAATAAATGACAACTTGAACATATATTTAATTTCTCTGGCTTCTCTCCTCCTCTAGCTGATGACGTCAAGCTGAACGTCTGTGTTTTCAACTGGCCAGGTCAGAGCCGGCAGGACCTAAAAGACAGCGAGTCTCGTATGGCAGTCCTGAAAAAACAGAGTGAAACCCGTCTTCAGTCAAGGTTACACTATAAACACAATGACAGCCATCATAGAAAACAGTTTGCCCAATAATGTCATCGCCCAGTTAGAAGCTCTTCTTGTACTTTGTTGTTTAAATTGACTGAAGCTGCTGCATCTGTTTGTGACTCTCAGGATCCAGGCGTTCAACCCGAGGCTGCTGAATCTGAGCAGTGAGATTCAGAATTTTAGTAAGAAGACAAAGATCTCCTTAGAGGCTATAAACATGAACGTGGCCCAGCTCACTAAAGTTACAGCCAATCTGACTGCAGCCATCACCGAACTAGAGGTGGACTTTACATTCTTGTTGTGTAACAACACTGCATGATGGTTCTTCATGAGTCAAAGTTCAAGAACAGAGTACCTGAAAGATGAGTTGAAATTCTTCTTTATTTTAACAGGATATCAACAAAGATGAGAGTTTGCTTGGCAGGGAGCAGAGCTCATTTCCAACGATCCAGACTCTGATAGCTGAAAGCCATTCGTATGAACAGCTGTGGAACATGGTGCTGGACTTTGAGACCAAGTCAGAAGAGTGGCTGAATGGTATGAACCTAGAGGAGACATGACACCTCTGAATCTTCTTCTCACCTTCCACATCATGAGAAATCCTCTTTTCATTTTATTGAACCTCCTACCTGATTTAAATTCCAGATCATTTCCGTAACTTGGATGCTGAGAAGATCTCAGAGGAGCTGGACATCATGTGGAGAACCTCACATAAACTGATCAAAACCTTCTCCAGTCTCAGCGGTCCTTGTGCTGTGGCTAAAGCCTGTAAAAAGAAGGTAGAGTCCTTCAAGCAGCACCTGCCCATCCTGACAACCATCTGTAACCCTGGCCTTAAGGACCACCACTGGGAACAGGTCTGCAGCTTTAAAACTGGTAGCTCCATGAGACCAGCTTTCTCATGGTCTCATTGTTAGAGTCCTGTATTTCTGATGAACTTGATTCATGTTTGACTCTTTGCATCTGCCTGTAGATCAGCAGCATCGTGGGCTTTGATGTCAAACTGTATCTGGACAGCTCTCTGCAACACATGTTGGACATGAAACTGTCCTCTCACTCCAAAAAGTACATTTCAGTTACAGCACATCACATTCTCAACATTATTAGAAGAGACGAGGGACATTTGTGAAAAGCTAACAGATTTGAACTTGACCTATAGGTTAGAAGAGATCGGAGCTACAGCCAGTAAGGAGTACTCTCTGGAAAAGTCTTTGGAAAAGATGAAAAAGGAATGGGCTAACCTTCGGTTCTCCTTCACTGCCTATAGAGATACTGTATGACAAAACACCATCATAAGATACTCACACACTGAACTTTAACTATTTGTAGTAAATGCTATTGCTCATTTATACATTCAGAGTTTTAATAACTGAATTGATTTGCTCATAGGGAACCAAAATTGTGTCAGCTGTAGATGACATCCAGATTCTTCTAGACGACCACGTTATTAAGATGCAGACGATGCGAGGCTCTCCTTTTATTAAGCCCATAGAGGCTGAATATAAGGTAAGACACCTCAGTGCTGACATGAGGATCTGAAGAAGAGTTAATGGAGAGTTTAATGGTTCTGCTGATAAAATTCACACAGACGAAAAGACAGCACCAGACAAAGACAACCAGAGTGAATATAAAACGCTGTTTTCTAAAAAAAAATATCTAAAGCTTCCTGGCACAACATGAAAAAGTAATGGATCCCTATCATTTAGAGCTGGTTACATCTGTGGCAACAAAAGCTGCTTTCAAGTGTTTGTGAGAACAGGTACTGAGATTCTCACATTACTGTAGACCCCCCCTTCACACACACACACACACACACTAGTTTTTGGTGAGTGTGAGACGAGTCTTTGTGTTGTCTTTGGTCAGCAGAGGGTTTGGCTAACCTTAACCATAACCAGGTGAGGTCTGACATGGGTTATTAAGGATTTAACAAGGGGAACCATTATTTATTCCTTAAAATGAAAAATAAAAAAACATTTGAAACATTCAAGTGTCAAAAAGCATGATTTTTTAAAGGTATTTTCAAAGCTCTGTCTCCATGTTTGCCTTTCTCTCACCATCACTGTCCTTCTAAGGAATGGGAGGACAAGCTGCTGGGTTTACAGGACATCCTGGATGCCCTGCTGAAGGTTCAGGCCACATGGCTCTACCTGGAGCCCATCTTCAGCTCAGAGGACATCATCGCTCAGATGCCCGAAGAAGGTCACACGTTTGGCATTGTGGACAAGTACTGGAAGAGTATTATTGCTGAAGCTGTAAGATTCTTATCGATTCATTCAGTCTTTGAATAGTCTCAGACACTTGGCTTTAACCTGTGTAACTGCACTGGTCCAGGTGAAGGACACACGTGTTCTGGTGGCTACAGACCAGCCAGACATGCTGAAACGGCTACAGGAGTCCAACCAGAATCTGGAAAACATTCAGAATGGCCTCAACACCTACTTGGAAAAGAAGAGGCTGTTTTTCCCAAGGTGTTGGATCTCAATTATTGTAAAAACAGATATAAAATCTTCTGTTCACACAAAGAATATCTCATGAATACATCATGTGTATATAACGGTGTTGTAAATGATCATTATTGGTGTTTCAGCAGCTTTTCTTTATCTCCACCTTGTTTCCAGATTCTTTTTCTTGTCAAATGATGAGTTGCTGGAGATCCTGTCTCAGACCAAAGACCCCCTGTGTGTCCAGCCCCACCTGAAGAAGTGCTTTGAGGGCATCGCAAAGCTGGAATTTAACAACGACTTGGAGATTACTGGCATGATGAGTTCTGAAAAGGAGACTGTGCCTTTCACAGAAAAGATTATTCCAGCCCAAGCAAAAGTACGTAATGTTCTTATGAAGTCGTCTACCTTTACATCTTAGTCAGCTTCACTGATGTTGGGGATTGGTGGTGCTTCTGTTTCAGGGCATGGTGGAGAAGTGGCTGCTTCAGGTAGAGCGTATGATGCTTCAGAGTGTCCGTCATTTCATCTATCGAGGACTGACTGAGTATTCAGAGGTATAAATACCTGACTGTTTGGTTTTACTTGTAATACAGCCAAGGTTTGACTACTACAACATGTTATATTGACTGGTTTTATTTATATTTTTTAACAAAACCCTTTATGTATTCTTTCTTTGAACGTTGAAGAAGAATAAGTAGTCACTGATTTAGAGTCAGTAAGTCCACATCTTGATAATCTTCTTGTTCCTGAAGGTGCCCCGGAAGAAGTGGGTGCTGCAGTGGCCAGGCCAAGTGGTCATCTGTGCTTCCTCCATCTTTTGGACCAGTGAAGTGTCTGAGGCTATCCAAACTAACTCTCTGCCTGTCAGTTAGAAATCCATCTGCCTATTTCTAGAAAACAAGTGTACTTCTGAAGAGGTGATATGTTGTTGTTCACACAGTGTGACCTTATATTCCAAAGGCCTATGTGGAGAAATGTAACGCCCAGATTGCTGACATTGTGGAGCTGGTGCGAGGGAAGCTCTCAGGAGGGGCAAGAATGACCCTCGGTGCTCTAATTGTCATTGATGTCCATGGTAACATCTAGATACCAAAAATCCTAAATATCTGAAAAAGACTAAACAAGTTCTCTTCAATGTCATCAGCCTTTATTTCTTTCTTTTTCTTTCCTAGCTCGGGATGTCGTTGCCAAACTAGCCGAGGACCGGATCTCCTCCCTGAATGACTTTACATGGGTTTCTCAGCTGCGTTACTTCTGGGAGGGAGAAGAAGTCATGCTGCGCATGATTAGCACCTGTCTGAAGTATGGCTATGAATATCTGGGCAATTCCCCCCGTCTGGTCATCACTCCTCTAACTGATCGCTGCTACAGGTGGCTCAATGCATTTTTATGAATACGTTTTATAAATAGACCTGTATATTACAGCATGTTACATAATATGTGATACTGCAACTTGAAAGTTTTGTTTCTGTATAATAGCTGCCTTAGAATGAAACACATCAAAATGGCTCCAACATCTCTGTAATATGAGTAATAATATGTCTTAACTTTGTATTTTTTATTATATATTAGGACTTTAATGGGGGCTTTGAAGTTGAACTTAGGTGGAGCTCCTGAGGGACCTGCAGGGACCGGTAAGACAGAGACCACCAAAGACCTGGCAAAAGCTTTGGCTAAACAGGTAACATGTTGATCTGCGTTGAGTTTGTCCTCCTGCTGGAAATACTGATGTTCATGTGTTACATGTTTCTAGTGTGTGGTGTTCAACTGCTCTGATGGCTTGGACCACAAAGCCATGTGTAAGTTCTTCAAAGGACTGGCTCAGTCTGGAGCCTGGGCCTGCTTTGATGAGTTCAATCGTATTGAGGTGAGCTCCTCTAGTATTATAGAGTATTACAGAGCTGAAGAGAAGAGGAAACACTATGACTGCTTATTGCAGCGTTGAGTTCACTCATATATACCTTGCTGATATGGTTTAAATGTTTAAAAATGTGTTCCTAATTCTGTGATTTATTTTTGCTTATGTTGTAATTTAACTTGTAGGTTTTGAACAGATACTGTTATCCTAAAATATCATAAAACCATAAATCATACAGATAAAGTGATTGACATCAAAACGAAGGTCTGTTCTTATTCTGAGTAGATAACACAGGGTTACTTTTTGTATCCAGTTACTCAGCAAACATTTTACAGTGGTTACCAACAGTTTGAGGAGGATTCATCCAGTAGCTGCTAAAATCTGTCAGACAGGAATAAAAAACATTTACTGACATAAAGAACAATGATTATTCATTATTATTAGATTAGAATCAAGTGAAATTTAGACCCTGTGTGTTACGTAAACTTTAAACAGAGACACTGGAGTGTACCAGTATAGAAATATTACATTCAATATGAAAATACCGGTAATATAAATTCCTTTGGGTTTTTTCACCTGTTGTAATTTACAGTTGTGCCACTAGGTGTCACTAAATCCACTCTGCTTCTTTAAAGTAAGACCCAAATACTTACTCACTTTTACCTGAAGAAACAAAACATGAAGTGGTGAACTTGTATTAAGCCCATCACTTACAATACTTTACAAAATATTTTAATATAGTGCAAAATTCTAAATATTTATCAAATTAGATGCTTTAGACCAGGGGTCACCAACCTGGTGCCCCCAGGAACCATAAGGTGCCCACAGGCCTAAACTCCAAATGACACAAGTCTGTAATAAAATAAAATAAAAAGCTGCTGTCATCTGTTTCACAAATATAGATTTTAAAACTACTACTACTCTTTAAAATATGTTTATTATACATGAAATTAGTTTAACTCTGATCTATTCCACTTTAAATATTTTATCAACCTGGTGGCCCTTTACATGGATCAATACCCATGAAGTAGACCTCGGCTTCACAAAGGTTGATGACCCCTGCTTTAGACAGAGGTTCCTGTCTTATTCATGATGCTGTAGACAGAACTAAGTCCATAAGATCAATGTGTGTGTGTGTGTGTGTCAGGTGGAGGTCCTCTCTGTGGTGGCTCAGCAGGTCATGTGCATACAACAGGCCATTGCCAAAAATCTGAAGACGGTTTTGTTTGAAGGAACTCAAATCTCTCTCAACCCGACCTGCTGTGTCTTTGTTACCATGAATCCTGGATATGCAGGCAGGGCGGAGCTTCCTGATAATCTAAAGGTACACGCCAGGTTCAGTATAGTCAGCTTTACATTCTGTAAACAGAGGTCTTTTAGTTGAGCATCTACCTGTCAACCTTGTCTCGTAGGCTCTTTTTCGTACCGTTGCCATGATGGTGCCAGATTATGCTCTCATTGGAGAGATCTCACTCTACTCCATGGGCTTCACTGAGTCTCGCAGGTATAAAACAAAAGGTGTTTTAAAACCTGTTACAGTGGGTGTATTATATTTGAGCTCACACACCAAACAGTTGATTACATAATTCACTTGCAGCCTTGCACAGAAGATAGTGGCGACCTACCGTTTGTGCTCTGAGCAGCTTTCCTCTCAGTACCACTATGACTACGGTATGCGAGCTGTGAAGTCTGTTCTGATGGCAGCAGGCAATCTGAAGCTGAAGTACCCTCAGGAGAATGAGAGCACGCTTCTGCTCAGGGCACTGATGGATGTCAACATGGCTAAGTTCTTAGCACAGGATGTGCCCCTGTTTAAGGTGCCAGATTTTACACTCTCTCTAAACTGTGCAGCTTAAGTTTGTTCCTAATGATCATTTTTTTGTCTGATGCTGCCCACAGGGAATCATCTCTGATTTATTTCCTGGAGTTGTTCTCCCAAAACCAGACTATGATCTCCTTCTCAAGGCGCTCAGTGACAATATAGCAAAGCTTAACCTCCAGCCTGTCCCGTGGTTTATTGAGAAAATCATCCAGGTATCAAGGAATATTGATGTTTGAAAGTAAAAACACATAAATGTTGACATAATGACATGTTAATGTTTGTATTTAGGTGTATGAGATGATGCTAGTACGTCATGGTTTCATGATAGTGGGAGACTCTCTAGGAGGGAAGACTTCTGCTTATAAAGTTCTTGCTGCTGCTCTTGGAGACCTTTATGAAGGTTGGTCTCTGAAATTAAAACGAACATCTTAGGATGTTTTTGTTACCACTGCACTTTGCTTTTTCAGTTTTGCTCTACATCATTATTGGGGAGCAACCAACAAAAACCTAATTGAATTTTCTGTTCTATAACTTTTCATGCACTTATCTAGCCAAGCAGATGGAGGAGTTTGCTGTAAACTATTGCATCATCAACCCGAAAGCCATCACCATGAGCCAACTGTACGGCTGCTTTGATCCAGTCAGCCATGAGTGGTCTGATGGTGTTCTGGCCACCGCCTTCAGGGATCAGGCCCATTCCACCTCAGAAGATCGACAGTGGATCGTTTTCGACGGCCCGATCGATGCTGTCTGGATTGAGAACATGAACACTGTACTGGATGACAATAAGAAGGTACTGATTTACCGTAGTCATCTTTTTCTTGGTGGCTATAGTACCTGCAATGAACTAACATTGTAACAAGTCCTGATTTGTTGACACTGTCCTCCTCTAGCTTTGTCTGATGAGTGGTGAGATCATTCAGATGAGCCCAAAGATGAGTCTGATCTTTGAAACTGCTGATCTGGAGCAAGCTTCTCCAGCAACCGTCAGCAGGTTAGTAGCTACAACATAGGCTGTAAATAAAAAGCCAAATAATTACATTTACTGGACTTTTAGGAGCAATATTCTGTTTTGTAGGTGTGGAATGATCTACATGGAACCTCAGCAGCTGGGATGGTCTCCTTTAAGAGATTCCTACATGAACACATTGCCTCAAACTCTGAGCGATGAAGACAAACAGTTGGTTAGTTTACACACAAACATGTGATTGAGGGGCTGATTGAAATGAGTTTTATATATTTCTTCTATCTTTTGTTTCCATAGATCATGGGCCTGTTCGATTGGCTAGTTCAGCCTTGTCTGGACTTTATTTATCAACAGTGTCACTTTGTAGTGCAGACATCTCCCACCCACTTGGTCAACAGTCTAATGAAGCTTTATACCTGCCTTTTGGGTTAGTAAGAGCAAAATGTACCTAATAAATGAGCAGTATTTATAGTTGTCATAATAAGTGTGTGTGTCAACATTTCTCATATCAACAGATGACATTTCTGGGTCAGACACCAACGGTGCTCAGAATTTGTCCAGTCAGCAGGTCACCGTGTGGCTGCAGAGTCTCTTCCTGTTTGCGGTTGTATGGTCTGTGGGGGGGACGATCACCGGAGATAGCCGTAAGAAGTTTGATGTCTTCTACCGCAATCTGATCACAGGGTTGGATAATAAGCACCCTCAACCCAAAAGCATCAAACTCCAAAAGAGCAACATTTTCCCTGCAAGAGGTCACAGCAAATGAAACATTCACATCCTTACCAGCTAGATGTGTCTTCTTAACACTTGTGTTACATGATTGTTCTTGTTTTTCAGGTACTGTCTATGATTACTACTTTCATAAAGAGAAACAGGGATGGTGGAATGTCTGGATGGATTTGATAACCACAGAAGATAGCATCATTCCAGCTGGAGCCAATGTGAGTTTTTTCATTTCAAACAAATTACCGTTCTACCACAGATACTACTGTGTGTTGTCATATTTCCTCAAACTCCATTTCTTCCTCCCAGGTGTCAGATCTCATCATCCCTACCATGGAGACGGCACGCCAGCAGTTTTTCCTGCAAACATACCTAGCTCATGAAGTACCCATGCTCTTTGTGGGACCCACTGGCACTGGCAAATCCGTCATCAACAAAAACTTCTTGGTAAAGCTGCCTAGAGAGAAATACACACCCAACTGCATCAACTTCTCAGCACGCACCTCAGCCAGTCAGACCCAAGACATCATCATCGCAAAGCTGGAACGAAGGAGAAAGGGTGTGTTTGGGCCTCTGATGGGAAAGAAGTGTGTCGTCTTTGTTGGTAAGTTTGCTAGCCCACGCAATGCATCTCTGTATGTTTGGGTAGGTAGAAGGTAAGGTGTATGCACACACACAGACACTGGCAAAAACATTATCTCCTGGCTTTCACCTGTCTGGAGGAGGGTGAACATATATACTGATAATTTATTTGCTTCCTGTCTGCAGATGACCTGAACATGCCTGCGAAGGAGAAATATGGCGCCCAGCCCCCAATTGAGCTGTTAAGACAGTGGATTGACCACCACCACTGGTATGACAAGAAAGACTCGTCCACCCTGAGCATAGTGGATGTGCTGTTCATGTCTGCAATGGGGCCCCCTGGTGGTGGGAGGACTGAAATTACAGGTACTTGAAAATTGAAATGTTATTTTTGCTATACTAAACTAAATATCAATCATATGAAAGATTCACAGTAAGTAACAGAGGCTTGATTTTCTAGGGCGTTTTACCCGTCACTTGAACATCATCTCAATCAATTCCTTTGATGATGAAACTCTAACCAGGATATTCGGTTCCATTGCTGACTGGCACTTCAGCAAGGAGTTTGATGCATCTTTCTTAAGGTACGTTTTCCTGTCAATTTGTAGATTATACAAATCAGAAGAAACTTTTTTTAAAGAAAGCTGATTGACTTTTTTTAGATTGGGAAAAATCATGGTCCAGGCTACTATGGCTGTCTATAAGGACACCATAGAAAGCTTCCTCCCCACCCCATCCAAGTCCCACTACATCTTTAACCTGCGAGACTTTGCCCGAGTGATACGAGGCGTTCTTCTGGCTCCACGCACACACTTGCAGGTAAGAGATTCAACAGAGCATCTGTCTGTAGCATCGTTTCATCTTTCCCTGATGTGAGTCTATGAACGTGTTCTTTTAGGATGAGAATAAACTGATCCGCCTGTGGATTCATGAGGTCTACCGTGTTTTCTATGACCGACTTATTGATGATGCAGACAGGGAGACATTCTTTGCCATCATCAAAGATAAAACGACAAACTTCTTCGAGATGAATTTGGATAAGGTACCTTTTGGTCAAGTGTACAAATACACTTAACATTTCCAAAGTTATAAACCACTACTAAAAACATAAATGTAAATGTCTCTTATCTTTTGTAGCTATTGAGTCACCTCAGCCCAGATGGCAAGGTTGTAGAAGAAAGCATGCGGAGCTTGTTCTTTGGGGACTATGCTCATCCTGATTCTGACACCAAAGCCTACGATGAAATCACAGATTTGCACGCTTTGCAAGAAGTGATGGAGTTCTACCTGAATGACTACAACAGCAGCAGCAAGACGCCGATGTCTCTCGTAATGTTCAAGTTTGCCATTGAACACATCTCTCGCATCTGCCGTGTGCTGAAACAGAACAATGGCCACCTTCTGCTTGTTGGAATCTGCGGCTCGGGGCGCCAAAGTGCCACTAAGCTAAGCACATTCATTATGAATTATGCCCTCTTCCAGATTGAGCTCACCCAAAACTACAGCATATCTGACTGGCGTGACGACCTGAAACGGATAATGCTAAAAGCAGGGATTGAAGGGAGGAGTCTTGTTTTTCTCATTAGTGATAGCCAGATCAAAGATGAGGCCATGCTGGAAGACATTGAAATGCTGCTTAATTCGGGTGATGTTCCAAACCTTTTTGCTGCTGATGAGCGAGCTGACATCATTGAGAAGGCGCTGAGTACTGCACGGATGCAGGGTAAAAAGATTGACCCAACTCCACTCTCAGCCTACAACTACTTCATCGATCGTGTGAAGGCCAACCTTCACATCGTGCTCGGTGGGTTCTTTTACTTGTTTGACGTGACTAAAATTTGACCAAGTTGTTGTAACTAGAAATGTTGTCGTCATCAGCCATGAGTCCCATCGGAGATGCATTTAGGAACCGTCTAAGGACATTCCCATCCCTCATCAGCTGCTGCACTATTGACTGGTTTCATGCATGGCCTGATGATGCTCTGGAAATGGTTGCCCACCAGTTCCTCAAGGATGTGGAAATGGAAAATGATGTCAAGCTAAAGTAAGAAAATAAATAATTGTTTAAAAACTGAAATTTTTTGTTATTCGTATAACTTGATTACATTTTGTTCTGTGTTTAAGGGTGGTGGAGATGTGCAAGACTTTTCAGACAAGTGTCAGCGAGATGTCTGAACTGTACTTCTCCAGATTAAGGAGACACAATTATGTCACACCCACCTCCTACCTTGAACTTATTCTCACATTCAAGACTCTCCTCAAACTTAAGAGGGATGAAGTTAGCACAGCAAAGAACCGATATAAGGCTGGCCTCCAGGAACTGGAATTTGCTGCTTCTCAGGTCATTTATTCTGTTAAGCCCTTGGAGTGTGAATAATGAGACAGACACACTTCTATTTACTGTATATTAATGACTTCCTTCACAGGTATCTGTGATGCAGAAAGAGTTGACAGCTCTGCAGCCAGAGCTCATCCAGGCCTCAGCTGAGACAGACGAAACGATGATGAAGATAGAGGAAGAAAAAGTGGAGGCTGATGCTATGAAAGCGCTCGTGTCTGCTGATGAAAGAGTGGTTCATCAAGCAGCAGCTGCAGCCAACACCATTATGGTATGCAGTCAATGAGTTGCTGCCCAGTTAGTCTAAGACCTGACTTGTTTTACCCTTATGTTTAAGCTTTTTCTAAAGAAATACAGACAGGTTCAGTAACTTGTGCAATAGCTGTTTTTAGATACTGTATTTTATTACCTGCTTTCAGAATGAATGTGAAGAAGAACTTAATGCAGCAATGCCTGGATTAAATGCTGCCCTTGATGCCCTGGACACGTTAAAACCGGCAGACATTACGGTTTTGAAGTCCATGCTGAACCCTCCAGGTCCAGTGAAGCTGGTGATGGAGTCCATCTGCGTAATGAAAGGCATCAGACCTGACAGGAAACCTGACCCCGGTGGCTCTGGTAAGATCACAGCATTGGTCAAATTAAGAGCTAGTTTTTCTTGAAGGAATGCAAATCACCTGCTGCCTTTCATGTCGGAGTTTAAACTAACCGTGTTGGTCGGAATAGAAGACTTCCCACCTTTTTTCTTTACTGTTAGCATTTTAGAAGCTTTCTGTTTGGGCTCTCCGTCTCCTATCCAATCTGTCTAGTGGTTCATGAGATACGGTGTCTTGTGGAAGGATTCATACCTCTTGAACGCTTCCACATTTATTCATGTTATAACCACAAACTCTAACATATTCTATGTGATACACCAACACAAAGTAGTGCATAATTGTGACGTGAAAGAAAAAAGATAAAGATTCTTGATGTTCAAGATGTTTTACAAATCAAAATCTGTAAAGTATAGTGTCCATATGTTTTCAGCCCCCTTGAGTCAATATGTTGTTGAAACACCTTTCACTGTGAGAACAGCTGCAAGTCTTTTGAGGTCTGTCTCTACCAGCTTTGCACATTTAGAGGCAGAAATTTCTGCATATTCTTATTTGCAAAATAGGGGGCACATGCCGTCAGACCGCACAGAGTGGAGTGAAAATGACAGCGATCCACTGCAGCTGCAGCTGTGTGTAATGACAGGATCTCGCCTTCTTCTACTTATCCTGGTCCAGGTCACAGGGGTAGCATACCAAGTAGGATATCCCAGACCACCCACTCCCAAGCCACCTCAACCAGCCAGTAGGACATGCCTGAACCACCTCAACTGGCTCCTCTGGAGCAGCAGCTCTACTCCGAGTCTCTCCTGAATGTCAGAGCGTCTCACCCTATCTTTAAGGCTGAGCCCGGCCGAGTTTTCAGCTGCTTGTGTCTCATTCTTTCAGCCATAATAATAATAATGGATTGGATTTATATAGTGCCTTTCAGGGCACCCAAAGCGCTTTGACAGAAGCTCCATCATTCATTCACGCACTCATTTACACCGGTGGTGGTAAACTACGACAGACGTCTGTAGTCACAGCTGCCCTGGGGCAGACTGACAGAAGAGAGGCTGCCATTCTGCGCCATCGGCCCTTCTGACCACCACCAACATTCACACACAGTCACACAGGTGAAGTGTCTTGCCCACGGACACAACGATGATCTAACCCAGCCGGAGCTGGGGATCAAACCGGCGACCCTCCGGTTACCAGACCGGCCACTCTACCAACTGAGCTAATGCCGTCCCATTTGCAGCCATTACCCAAAGCTCTGGACCAGGTGAGGACTGGGAGGTAGATCGACCGGTAAATACTTGTTCAGCTTCCTCTTCATCGCGACAGACCGGTTCAGCATCCATCACTGCAGACGCTGCCCTATTCCGCCTGTCTATACAGTGATGTTTGAAGTTTTGTGGTGTTCATGTCGATGTTTCTGATAAGTTTGAAAACAGCTGATCTACGGGTTGCTGTGGTAACGAGGCAGCGTGAGGTGCATGACAGCTGGAGGAATGAGAGGGGTTCAGACCCAGAAAACTACGTGGTTTTTGCTTTTTTTTTGTAAAGCGGCTACAGCTGACAATCTTCCCTGTTAGTAAATAAATCCACGAGGCTTGGAATAACTGACTTTTTGTGTGAGAGAGAGAGATCATTACAATATTATTTAAAATGAATGAAAGGTAAATGCTGTTGAAAATGTCATTATCATATTTCTTTAAATTAATAAGTGATGGATTTGGGGTTCTAGTCCAGATAAGTTCTCCTGTTTATCTCCCCACACCTCTCTGATGCTCTGGTCCTCCCGGCTGGATCTGCTCGTAGCACAAGACGGCTACGCCTACCACGAATGCTCTATTCATCTCAGCGTAACATCGGAAAACGTTCCATAAAACATTCCGTCATGCACCTTACACTTGAAAAAACTTCCGGTACGTCGAGAGGATAGATTAAAGGTCCCGTTAATGTTTACCGGTGTGTGACCGGACCACTTATAGCACTGGTTTCTTTATGCTGAAAGGGGCTGTCTCAGCTAGGGGCTGCAGTCTGAGGATCAGACCCAGCTCACAGAGAAAACTCCGCCCCCTCATTTGAATTTTGAAACGGAGATAAAAAAATAAAAGTCCATGAAATACATAAAATAGCTTTACAAAATAAAAGTGTCACAAAATAAAACACCATTATGAAATAAATACAGAAATATAAAAATGTATACAGAAATAAATTGTGAATAAATAAATAAAAATACAGAAACAAATTAAATTGATTGACCAAAAATTCTGTTAAAATGTTTTTTTCATATACATTTAATTTTTCTTTCAAGGAGACATTAATTTATTTAATGTAGTATTTACTAATTATTTATCAGTAACAGCATTTTTAATTTATTTAAGGAGGATATATATTTATCTGATTTCATGGAGTATTTATTGATTATTTCCTAACAACAATGTTTATTTACTTATTTAAATTGGACTAAAATGGCTTTCCATACTCGTATAGCTTTCTTTCAGCCATGGCTTTCTTTTTGCCACTCTTCCATGAAAGCCAGATTTGTGGAATGTGTGACAAGTTGTTGTCGCCCATCACATGAAATCTCGATAAAATATAATTACGTTTGTGGTGGTAACATGAAAAAATTTGGAAAAGTTCAAGGGGTCTGAATACTTTTGCAAGGCTCCATATTTTGCTAACACTACAGACAATCTAAAATATTATTGCTTGCCTTTTGGCAGCAGGTGATATTAATCTTTGTTAGATGTTATTAGGGTGAATGTTTAGGTGACACATACTTTAAACTAAACAACTTTGTTGCAGGTAAGATGATTGAGGATTTCTGGGGCCCATCTAAGAAGCTTCTTGGAGACCTCAAGTTTCTTGATGGGCTAAAAAACTACAACAGAGACGATATTCCGGTCCCAATCATCAAGAGAATCAGAGAAAAATTCATCAACCACCCGGACTTCCAGCCTTCTGTCATTAAACACGTGTCTTCAGCTTGTGAGGGGCTCTGTAAGTGGGTGCGAGCGATGGATAACTATGACCGTGTTGCTAAGATTGTAGCCCCCAAGAAGGAGAGACTGAAGCTGGCTATGGATGAACATGCTGTCCAGAAGAATATGCTGGCCGTGAAAAGAACTGAGCTTAAAAAAGTTGAAGACAGGCTCCAGGACCTGCAGGATGACTTTGAGGCAAAGAATAGCAAAAAGAAAGACTTGGCAGACAACATTGAGCAGTGCTCCCAGAAGCTCAATAGGGCCGAGAAACTGATAGGAGGTCTGAGCGGGGAGAAGCTTAGATGGACAGAGGCAGAAAGGCAACTTAACAACAGGTAAAGAAAAGTGAATTTCACCATTAGTTACAATGTTTTATCTGGTTTAGTCTTATGGGATTATATTTCCTGCCTACAGATACACCAATCTAACAGGTGACCTCCTCCTCTCCTCTGGAACCGTGGCCCTCCTCGGAGCCTTCACAGTCGATTATCGTAGAGAGTGCCAGCAGCAGTGGCACAAACTGTGTCAAGAAAAGAAAATCCCCTGCTCTGAGCACTTCAGCCTCAGTACCACTCTGGGTGACCAGGTGTCCATCAGGGAGTGGCAGATCGCTGGTCTGCCAGTGGACTCCTTCTCCACAGACAATGGCATCATTGTGTTTAACTCTCGTCGGTGGCCCCTAATGATTGATCCACAGGGCCAGGCCAACAAGTGGGTCAGAAATATGGAGAAGAGGAACAAGCTTACTGTCATCAAACAGTCAGATAATGACTATGTGAGAACCTTGAAGAACTGTATCCAGGCTGGAACGCCAGTTCTTTTGGAACATGTTGGAGAGGAGCTTGATCCTGTTCTTGAGTCTGTCCTGCTGAAGCAGACCTTCAGACAGCATGGTGTAGAGTGCATAAAAATAGGAGAGGATATTGTAGAGTACTCTAAAGATTTTTTGCTCTACATGACCACTGGGCTGAGGAACCCTCATTACCTCCCTGAAGTAGCTGTCAAAGTCTGCCTGCTCAACTTCATGATCACTCCCCAAGGCTTACAGGACCAGCTTTTAGGACTTGTAGCAGCTAAAGAGAAACCAGAACTGGAGGAAAAGAAGAACCAGCTCATCGTGGAAAGTGTTGCCAACACCAAGAAGCTGAAGGAAACTGAAGATAAGATCTTAGAAGTTCTGTCTTCGTCTAAGGGGAACATCCTGGAGGACGAAACTGCTATTAATATCTTGTCCAACTCCAAGGACCTTTCTGAGGAGATCTCTAAGAAGCAGAACATTGCCAGTGTCACTGAGAAAGAGATAGATGACACTCGCATGGGTTTCCGTCCTGTAGCTGAACACTCCTCCGTCTTGTTTTTCTGCATTTCAGAAATGGCCAACATCGAGCCCATGTACCAGTACTCTCTGACGTGGTTCATCAACCTCTACCTTAATTCCATTTCTGAGAGTCCAAAAAGTTACAACATTACTGAGAGAATCAGCAACATTTCAGATCACTTCACCCTGAGCATCTATAATAACGTCTGCCGCTCACTGTTTGAGAAGGACAAGCTGCTCTTCTCCCTCCTGCTTACAGTAGGCATCCTGCAAGGTGAAGGCCAGGTGGATGACCAGGTGTGGCGTTTCCTCCTAACTGGTGGCATCGCTTTAGAGAACCCGTACCCCAACCCTGCTCCAGAGTGGCTGTCTGACAAGTCTTGGTCAGAGATCGTCAGAGCGTCCAAACTTCCAAATCTGAACGGACTCTTTACACACGTCAGAGAGAACATCTCCAAATGGAAGAAGCTTTATGATTCAGGAGAGCCCCACAAGGATCAGCTACCAGACCACTGGAGTACGTTAGGGGGACTGGACCGCATGGTGGTGATCAGGTGCTTCAGACCAGATAAACTGGTTCCAGCTGTGCAAGATTTCATAGTGAAAAACATGGGAGAAGCCTACATTGAACCACCAACCTTCAACTTGGCAGAGAGCTACAAAGACTCAAGCTGCTGCACTCCCCTCATCTTTGTTTTGTCTCCAGGATCTGATCCAACTGCAGGTGATTAATCAGTTACTGTATTTGTTTTACACACACAGTCTCCACATCCACTGGTGATGTACACCAGTAGTAATTCATCCAGTTCAATATTAACTTCAGCTTTGGTTCCTTAAGTTTGTTCGTTGCTTCTGTAGGATTGCGGAAGTTTGCTGACGACCTCCAAATGTCGGGTAGCAAGGTCCAAACCATTTCCCTTGGTCAGGGACAGGGACCTATCGCAGCTCAGATGATTGAACGAGCCATCAGAGAAGGTACCTGGGTGGTACTTCAGAACTGCCACCTGGCCACCAGCTGGATGCCCACACTGGAGAGGATCTGTGAGGAAACCATCACCCCAGAGAACACGCACCCAAGCTTTCGGTACAGCAACACACTGCACAGTCTTTAAATAAGAAGTGTGATTTTCACCTGAAAAAATTCAAATAGCTTATAAATTGATGTCCGTTTTCCCAGGTTGTGGTTGACCAGCTACCCGACTGACAAGTTCCCAGTCAGAATCCTGCAGAATGGGCTGAAGATGACTAATGAACCTCCTAAAGGATTGCGAGCCAACCTGCTGCGTTCCTACCTGAGTGATCCCATCTCTGACCCGGAGTTCTTCAGCAGCTCGAAAAAACCGGTCGTTTGGCAGAAGCTGCTGTTTGGTCTCTCTTTCTTCCACGCTGTGGTGCAGGAGAGGAGAAACTTTGGCCCTCTGGGTAAGAAATACAGCAAATTGAGCACTCTGCTCCTTCTGTATGTGTTTGTTTTACTTAGTGTTACTTAGTTATTTAAGTTTTGGGTCATTTTTCTCACATTGTATCACTGCTCCTTCTCTTGTTCCCACCTCCTTTCTCCAGGATGGAATATTCCCTACGAGTTTAACGAGTCTGACCTGAGAATCAGCCTGAGGCAGATCCAGATATTCCTGGATGAGTATGATGAAGTTCCACTGGAGGCACTCACCTATCTCACAGGTCAGTTTCACATCTGTGTCAAGAACAATCAGAAACCTGTTGTAGACCTGAGGGGTTTTCTGTGTGCCCCTTTGTGTATTTAGTATTATTTATCAAAGTGGGATTACGTTTATCTCAGGTGAATGTAACTATGGAGGCAGAGTGACGGATGATAAAGACAGGCGTCTGCTGCTGTCGCTCCTGTCCACCTTCTACAGCCGGGAGCTGGTTGATCAGGAGCACTATCACCTGTGTGAGGGAGACCTGTATTATGTTCCAGCTCATGGGCCCTACCAGGTACTGTCAGAGCTCTGCCATCATTATCAGGGTTAGGGTTTCAAAGAACAACAGGCCAGTTAGATTTCACTAATCACTGACTAAAGGTGACTCACTCTGGGTGTTAAACTACTTCTGACAGTGCTTTAGAACTAATGTTTTACCATAACGTATGTTTTCTTGTCTTGTTGCAGACTTATGTAAACTACATTCAAAACCTCCCAATTTCTGCCAGTCCCTTCGTGTTTGGACTTCATACCAACGCTGACATCACTAAAGACAACCAGGAGACCAATCAGCTGCTTGATGGGGTGCTGCTGACTCTGCCCAGGCAGTCTGGTGGTGGGTCCAGGTCTCCTCAGGTCTGTATCGCGTCATTTTCACTGACAGGGTTCAAAAGATTTGGTCATAATCTATTTTTATTTGTCACTTAGCCTCATAATTAAAGAACCTATACTAATGACATTTTTAACGACTTTTAATTTTCATTCATTTAAAATAATATATTAATTGTTCTTTGGTCACTTCATCCTCCACTGATTGTTGTGGAGCTGTGAAGCGCTCTGAGTGACAGAGATGGAGCTCAGAGTTCAGAACATTTAATGAAAACATTTAATCCAAAGAGACATCAGGCAGGAAATGTCAGGTTGTTCATTCTGTCAGACAAATATCAGCGGATAATTCCTGCTGAACCAGCAGGTTATGGACCTGCGGTGGTCAGAAGCTTCAGGAGAGCTGGTGACAACGGATCGCGTTCTGATCAGCACAGGAGATCCATAGGGCTGCTCTAAATCGACCTGAACTGATCAGACAGACCTCGTCCAGATTCTGCCACATATTGACGTGACGGAGCGCATCCATTACGCTCAAGGATCCCTGCAGTATTCATGTCACGTAGAGACAATACTTGATACACACCTGATCACAAACAAAGCACCAATAACTGCCGTTATAATAAATATCTGAAGACGTCTGTATGAACTGTGATCTAACTCCTACATGTGACATATTTCCTTCAGATTCTCAGTTTTATTCTGTTCAGAAACGGGGTGGAGGTGAGGTGACTGTTGTGTGTGTGTGTGCGTGCGTGCAATGCGCGGCCCACAGTCTGAAATAGTGTCGTATATTAATAATTTTCCATCTCACCAGCTGATCCCAGGTTCCTTGTCTCCAAATTGTGCTTTTTATAAATCCCAAAGTTTGTGGAGAAAGTGACTTAAGCAACTTTCAGGCCTGTTTTTAGCGTGAGAGGCCGCTGGTATCTGCAGCGTCACAGAGCGAGGAAACAGCCTGTCAGCTGCAGAGCCTCGCTGGCATTTTTACTTAATGCGAGGTCTAATGGCGCGTGCACACACAGGTGTGTGCATTTTAATCAGTCAAAATGATGGAAGGCCTTCAGATTTTTTCATCAAAGTTTTTAAAAAACGGTCAATGACAGAAAATGTTCAGTTAAGGCGACCCCTGGTATCGACTCTACCTGAAAAACTCTGACTTTACACTTGACATTTCTGGTACACATTAAGAGAAATGACACACCGTTTATGGAGTTTTAGGAAATGTTACCTAAATGATTTGAACCATAAGAAGCACAATGGTCCAGCTACAGTTACCTGTGACGTGGGGGCAGGAGGCTAGGGCTGGAAGATTCATTGAATTCAGTTTTACTTTTGATTTTGACTCCAAACAATCACAAAAAACAATGGAATCATCAAAAAACTCAAAATTAAAAGGATTTATTTACATGAAGTTTTGCAAGCAAACTCGTATTTCCTCTCTTGAAAATGACATGGACTTCCTGTGCTTGTTGAAGGCTAAACTCTCATTCTTTTGAATACACAGTTCTATTTAAAGGATCAGAGTTCTGCAGCGTCCTGATGTGTTTCCACCTGAAGGTTTGATTCTGATTAGCTGTGTTGTAGACTGACCCTGTGCTGTCTGCTTGTGTTGTAGGAAGTAGTAGAAGAACTGGCAGAAGACATTTTATCTAAGCTCCCAGCAGACTTTGACACACAAACAGTGGAGGAGAAATATCCAGTTCTGTATGAAGAATCGATGAATACGGTTCTGAGGCAGGAAGTCATCCGCTTCAACAGGTAACAAAGCCTTCTGTTTCCATGCCAACACATCTAGAACCCTTTAATCCTCCAGCCCTGGTCTTTGTCTTATTAGACTAACAGAAGTGGTGCGTACCAGCCTGAGAAACATCTGCAGTGCTCTGAAGGGACAGATCATCATGTCGTCTGAGCTGGAGGACGTCTTTAACAGCATGCTGGTGGGCAAAGTACCCACAGTGTGGGCAGCCAAGTCGTACCCTTCTCTCAAACCTCTGGGGAGCTACGTGACTGATCTATTAAAAAGACTGCAGTTCTTCCAGGTAAGATCATAGGAGCCATTCATTCAGATAGATACAAAATATAAAGTTATTCACAAATCACTTTGTTTAAAGAACAACATAGAAATGAAGAACTAAATGATAGACAACAATCTAAGGCAGAAAAAAGGCTCTCATCCACTACAGAGCTTTAGAATCAATGAGTTGGTGTTTATGTGTTAGAAGTACAACTACAGTAAGAGTTAGTACAATGCAGTAAAACTACTTCTAGAGCTGCAATGTTTGTGCAAAGTTACTCAGGTAAGTATAACAGAGTAACTAACTAGTTGTCTTAGTCTGAGGTTTTTGTTGTGAATGTTAACAGATCAGCTGTGAATCCTATTGAAGTTATGATGTCTGTTATGTTGGTCTGAACAGGACTGGATAGATAACGGCCCTCCTACAGTCTTCTGGCTCTCAGGCTTTTATTTCACCCAGTCCTTCCTCACTGGAGTGTCTCAGAACTTTGCCAGGAAGTACGCCATACCAATCGACTTTGTGGGTTTTGAATATGAGGCACGTATTTGATCTAAAAAGGTTTTCTCCATCAGTTTATAATCATTTATAAATGCTTACGTCTGTACTGGTTTAAACTTCAGGTAACTAAAGAAGAGACCCACATGGAGGAGAAGCCTGAGGACGGAGCGTACATCAGAGGTCTGTTCATGGAAGGAGCACGCTGGGACAGAGACAACATGGTCATCGGAGAGTCGTTACCCAAAGTCCTGTATGACCCTTTGCCCATCATCAAGCTCAAACCTGGAGAAGTGGCCAAGTTTCAACAGGAGAGCGTGTACGTCTGTCCGGTCTACAAAACCAGCGCCCGTCGAGGGACGTTGTCCACCACTGGACACTCGACCAACTACGTCCTGTCCATCGATCTGCCGTCAGACAAGCCTCAGAAACACTGGATTGACCGTGGGGTGGCGTGCCTCTGCCAGCTGGATGACTAAGGATTGCTTTTGAACTTTACTGTAATGAAAACATGCTTGATGCTAGTTTACAGTAAGACTTTTAGATAGTTTTAACCTTTTAAGTGTTTTTGATTGCAGACATTATATAAGTAAACAGAATTAAGGTAGAGCTGTATTTAATGCACTACTAAACATAACAAGTAGAATTTACTAAGGTTGTGGCATCTTATAATATACACACAATACATTTTGTTTCCCAAGTGTTCTCAGACAGCCTGGTGTTTGCTGTTAACCAAAACAATAAATATTAGAATCTCCATTCCAGACTGAAGACTAGTTTTATTGTGGCAGAGATTTGATTCCACTTCATAAAACACAGCACAGAGACGTACAGGTGACCACTGGGACAGATGAAGTCAGTAAAGTATGTTAACACATCACTAGAATAATGGGCAGTGCTGTGAAGAAGACCCCCCCACCCCAAGGCACACTACGTCACTTGTTCCTATTTTAAATCCAGTCTGTGTTAATATGACCCTTTACAGGTTAATGAAAAGTCCCACAGTCCCTTCTGCTGCTTGGATCCAGAACGTCTCTGGTCCAGTGTCCTGAAGTCTCACAAAGTCACGTATCTCACGAGAAGCAGAAACGCTTTACAGCAACTTTTATTTGATGATTGAGAACATGGTGCACACACAGTGAGGGGAGGGCAAGAGTTTGTTTCTATGACACTGACTTAAAACGGACACTAGGGGGTGCGTGCTAAAAACAAGCCAAAACTCCCTAGTGTGTCTTTAATGTGTGTTTATTAGCTTAAAACACACCACACAATTAACAGTTAACCTATCAGGCTTGTTGTGGTCTGATGTGATGATGTTAAATGTGAGCAGTCACAACCTGGATGTCAGCTTTAACTTACACTCCTCTGTGAATAAAAACCTAGTACGGCAAATTTATGTTCACAAAAAATCATCAAGGGCTGGCCTGACCTCAGTATCCAGACCTCCGAACAGCTACTGCTCCTCTCCATCCTCCGAACAGCTACTGCTCCTCTCATCCTCCGACCAGCTACTGCTCCTCTCATCCTCCGATCAGCTACTGCTCCTCTCATCCTCCGACCAGCTACTGCTCCTCTCATCCTCCGAACAGCTACTGCTCCTCTCATCCTCCGACCAGCTACTGCTCCTCTCCATCCTCCGACCAGCTACTGCTCCTCTCATCCTCCGAACAGCTACTGCTCCTCTCATCCTCCGAACAGCTACTGCTCCTCTCATCCTCCGAACAGCTACTGCTCCTCTCATCCTCCGACCAGCTACTGCTCCTCTCATCCTCTGACCAGCTACTGCTCCTCTCCATCCTCCGACCAGCTACTGCTCCTCTCATCCTCCGAACAGCTACTGCTCCTCTCCATCCTCCGAACAGCTACTGCTCCTCTCATCCTCCGACCAGCTACTGCTCCTCTCCATCCTCCGACCAGCTACTGCTCCTCTCATCCTCTGACCAGCTACTGCTCCTCTCATCCTCCGAACAGCTACTGCTCCTCTCCATCAGCAGACTTTTCTTCACCTGTTCACAGAGGACTGTATCCAAGTATATTCAGAGCAAGGTGAGGGGAAAGAAACACTAATAGGAAAGGTTCACCAGCAACAGAGAGAAGGACTGAGTTGGGACATAAAATGGAGGGAAAATAATCCAAACCATTGAGGAAAAACCAACAGAAATAATATAAATATAAATAATATGATACCTAAGTTTTATGTGGACCAGAGTTTGTTTTCTCACCTCTTCATACGAACTGGACTTTCAGAGCAAATGAACTACGTTCTGTTTAAAGAGGTCCAAACAGCTCTTTGTGAACAACCCAGGTGTGGAAAAACTGATGTGGCAGACAAAGTCTGGGTTTAGAAGCAGAAGTTAGAAATAATTAGGTTGTTGTTCAGTTCCCCACCCTGAAGCTCACGTTTCTGAGTCATGTTCATTTCAAAGAATCATGTCAACCTGAGGCCAGGTGGACAAACTGTCACCGTCTCATTTCTATAACCTGTGTTCTCGTCTGCTGATTTGACTGAAGTCCACTTGCAGTTTAACATATAAACACCAGAGGGCAGTATCGTACATTTTTCATTTCCCTTCAGATAAAACGATGCAGGATTTTTTATTTCAGCTTGAAGTTGAGTGATCATGGTAACTTATTGTTCATCAGTCTGGGAGAAGATAGTTTTACTGTCATCAGTTCCAAACAACAGGTTTAAATAAGAATATTAATGACGACTGGATGAGACTCACTTCTGTAATCAAACCCTCTGATCATTTCAAACCAGTGAACTAATGATTGGAACGAATTTACTTTAAATTGACATTTATCTCAGTTAAGCGTAGACTTTAAATTTATTCCAGCATCACGTCTTTTCACTGAGTCCAACAATAAAAGCTTTAAGTCGTGCATTTCTCCAAACTTGAGTCACAACGTTTCATATTTTCATGAGAAAAGCCTCTTCGTGTTTGAACTGCTAGATTCTGTTTAATGAGACAAGTTCTGTTGGATCAGTATAAAAATCACATCATTATGCTGCACAGATAATCCCCCCCCCCCAGTTATCAACCTGGGCAAATGACCATTAGTTTATAAAGTTTATGCAGGTTTGTGATTCACTTGTGACCTGAGGGTGAATAATATTTATAATGTAGACCCAGAAACAATCGTCAGTCTACAGGAGCTGTGACAGACCAGCTGTCAGTTCAGAGCAGCTCCTCCTCCGAGGCAGCCTCCTCTACACTTCACCACAGGATGATTAGGGTTAACTAACACTATAGTTCCTTTTAAAAGAAGAACATTTAACATCTTTTTACCAGCAACAGCTTTATCTAGCTTAAGAAACCAGCATTTTTTAGGCTAGCTCAAGTTTATCAAGAGACTTGGTCCAGAAGGAGCACTGTTTGGTTCACACGCTGATGACAGTTAGCTACCACACACAGTCTGGTGCCACTGGGCCCTCCGACCACCACCATTAGACAAGGTGGGCGAAGTGTCCTGCCCAATGACACAACAACAAGGTAACCCAGCTGGAGCTGGGATCAAGCCGGTGACCCTTTGGTTTCCAGACCTGCCACTCTACCAACTGAGCTACATGCTGCCCCATTTGTTAAAGTGGACATCCCACTGCACCAAAACCATCATCGATTCTACAGGATGGGTCATTTTGGATCAGTCGTCCAGTGGCAGCATGACAGGGCTCACTATCCAAGAACCAGGGAAGGAAGAAAGGAACCTCGATCCATAAGAAGCCCTTTATCTGGGATGAGTCATCACTTGGCTATCAATCAAACCGGTGTCAGATTGTTATTATTCATAAATAATTAGGCTAAATAATATAAACCAGGGATGTCCAAAGTGCGGCCCGGGGGCCACTTGTGGCCCTCAGCTGAATTTTAAGAATGATATCATTTAGTGCTCCTGCGGGATGTTGAAGCAGAGAGATGATTTCTGATATTTTTAGGTTTAGATGTTCACTAAAAGACTCAACAAACAAAACTAGAAAAGATGCTTTTCCTGCAAAAAAGCAAAGTTGGAATGCTGAAAGCTGAAAGAGACAGCTGAAATTGTCCAAAACCAGCTGAAAGAAGCTCAAATGAGTGCAAATTTAGCTAAACTTTAAATAGTTAAACTTGAACAAATTTGTTGAAAATACCTGAATTGTTGAAATGATTGTACACATTTGCTGAAAAAGTGTAATTTAGCTGAAAAGATTGCTTAAACATGTGAAGAAAGCTTAAAAAACTGATTAAAAGCTTAATCTAAGCTGAACTGTGTAAATACAGTTCAATCAGTATAAGATAATTTAGCTGAAAAGATTGCTTAAACATGTGAAAAAATCTTAAAAAACTGATTAAAAGCTTAATCTATGCTGAACTGTGTAAATACAGTTCAATCAGTATAAGATAATTTAGCTGAAAAGATTGCTTAAACATGTGAAAAAATCTTAAAAAACTGATTAAAAGCTTAATCTAAGCTGAACTGTGTAAATACAGTGAAATCAGTATAAGACAATGAAAACAGTTAAAACTGGCTGAAACCTTATGTAATGAAGAAGAACTTTAGCTGAAATTAAGTTAAAACGTCATAAAAAGCAGAATCCTTTTTAAAAAGTTGAAGTCTCAGTTGAAAAGTTTTAAATACTTTACTGAAAGAGTTAATCTGAAGCTGAATTTAAGTTCAGGTGACAACATTAGCCGAAATATCTTAAATATTTGAAGTTTAGAGAAGTTTAAAAGAGTTTAATTTGAATTAAATAGTTCAAAATACCTGATTTGTTGAAATTTAGGTGTAGAAATTTGTATAAAAAGTGCAATTTAGAAGAAAAGACTGCTTAAACACTCAAATGGTTAGCAAAAGAAGAAAATAGCAAAAGGCAATAACTTGCAAAAAAGTTTACACCAGCAGAAAAGGTAAAAATATAGTAGAAGAAATATTATAAGATTAGCTAAACAGTACAGTGTAAGAAAGACTTTAAGGTCAAGCAGAATGGTAGAATATTAGTTAAAATATAAGGAGGTTGAAAGTAGTTTAATTTGAGTTGAAAGCCTTAAAATATCTTAATTTTGTATTGTACTTCTTTGAATTAGCTGAAATATGTTGAATTTAGCTTAAATAAATTGTTAAAACCTCTAAAAAGCTGAACTTAAGCTAGGCTAAAGAGTTTAAAGACAGTTTAATGAATGTAGGTAAAACACAGAAAGACATTAAGGAGTCAGAAAATCAAGGAGTTCTGTTGAAAGAGGGCAAAAATCTCAAAGGTTTGATATATAACCTGTCTAAATCGGACAAACGGTGTGAGCGTAGGGACATTTTGTTCAAAAAGGTGCTCACATGCAGTAAATGTGTGAGCAGCTGATGAAAGTTACAGGTTTAAGAAGAATAAAGTAGTTTAATTTGAGTTCAAAGGCTTCAAATATCTTAATTTTTTATTTTAACAGTTTAAAATAGCTAAAAAGGTTAAATTTAGCTGAAACAAAAGTTTAAAACCTCTGAAAAAAATCTAAAAACCTGAACTAAAGCTCAACTGAAGAATATAAAGACATTTTAAGGGTCAAACACAGAGCTGAAGGATCATAAAATTAGGGACTTCTGCTGAAAGAGAAGATGATTCTTTAAAAACCGTAATATCTATGGCCTTAAGTAGCATATCTGCTGAAAAAGGAAAAAAATCCCAATATTTTGATGTATAACTTGTCTAAATAGGACAAACGGTGTGAGAGTAGGAACATTTTGTTCAGAAAGGTGCTTAAATGCAGTCGAAATCCATTACAGACTGAGAGAATCATAAACCAATCAGCCTGGCCAATCAGAAAGCACCAATTTAGCTGAGTCATGCTTAGGTGACATGCAATTTAACTATGTCTACCTCACACTGCTGTGTTTAACCTGGAAAAACCACTGTCCGAACAACTAGCTGCTATTCAAAAACGATAAGACATAAATAAAAAATTTAAACTTTGTGGGTGACAGGACACTTTCGAGGTGTTCTGTCTAAATTTCTGTGTGTCTACGTTAAAATTTGAGGGAGATATGACGATGGAAAAACAGGGTTCAGTGAAAGTTCAAAGACAGACAGATGAGGTCGATTAACATGAGAAATCGGCCCAAAAAGGGAGGATTTCTGCTGGCCTTGAGGTGATTTATGAACGAGCCATACTACCTATGGCCCAAACAACCAGATATTCTGAAACTAGACAAAAATCCCAACATTTTAATGTATAATTTGTTGATGTTCTTCAAACTGAGTGACTGTAGTGACCATTTGAAAGAAAAAGTCTCTCCTAATCCAAAACGTGCTGAGGGTTAGAGGGCGGTGATGACATCACTAGAGTGGGAGACAGGTTTGAGATTCACGATTCACTCCCGAACAAAGTTGTCCTGCTCCCACAGTTTTCACAGCACATGTATAAATTATACATTTCTGATTAGGGATTTTTGTTAGCTTTCAGAAAGTGTAACTCTCATGTCTGTGTGACTTACGGTTCTCTCACAAATCGACCTAGTTGGCTCAGAAAGTCCAAATCTGCTCCCATCTCTTTCATTATATTTTTGTCGATTTTTTTGTGTGACTTCTGAAATGTTCCTTGAGTTTAACTCGTCATATCTCAGGAATGGTTAAAGATATCAACAAGCTGAGTCATTTGGGAATAGTTGAAAGTCTTGTGAGTCTTTTAAAAGTTGAATGAAGTTGATAGGTTGAAGTATGCTGAAGTAGTACAACTTTGAAAAAGAGTAGAATTATTTGAAAAATTTGAAGAATTTGAAGGATTTCAATGTATTCCAATGGGCCCAAAAGTTGGACAAAAAGCTGAATATCTTAAAAAATATTAAAGATATCAAGAAGAAAAGTCATTCCAGGAAAGTCCTAAATGAGCTGAACGTTTTGATATATGAATGGTTGAAATCAGCAGAAAATTGTGGAAGGAGTAGCGAGCCAAAAAACGGCGGAAGTTATAAGAAGAAGAAGAAGAATAATAAAGAGAAACAGCAAAACAATAGTTGGAATGCTTAGTCAGCATTCCAACTAATAACTGGTAAATTAGAATATTTTTAAAATTCAAAATTTATTCTCCAATCAAAGTATTTGATTTTTATTAATCAGCTTTTCCCAGATAATGAAATTTCCTGGTAAAAAGAACCAACACCTTCACTGACGTTTTTAACTAAAACAGTCGACCAATCAGATCCAGTGACTTGAATGCTTTTTATTATTGAGTCAAACGTACGAGATCCCTGTACGCCTCGTATTCACAAAGATTCTGTTCATTAAAATGCTGCATTTATAAGGAATTTGTGAGCAGAACAAATAAAATCATTCTATTTTATTTAAAAAATGTTCAAACTTTTGTGGCCCTCAAGGACTTTACACTTGGTGATTTTGGACCTGGTGTTGAAAAGTTTGGACACCCCTGATATAAACTAACTAAAAAATTAACTAACCCAAGCCTGATTTGATCGTATTAATCACCAAACTTTACACTTATTTCTCAGTAAATTCTGAGATTCCTCAACGTAGCCCGTATATTTGTTTTGTGTGTTGTTTGTGCTTGTTGATTGTTCACTCATGTGTTGAAATAGAGTAAATGGTGGTGGGCCTTGCTTCAGGCTGCAGAGGGCCATGTCTCTTCAGAAAGGGGAGCTATAGTGGATTTTTATATTACCGGTATAATATAGAAGGTTTCAGGTATAAACTATATGAATCTCTGAAGTGTAGTAATAAATCATCTGCATACAAACTGATGTAATGTTCAGAATGTGTATCTTGAGCTCCTTTAGTCGTTCTATTTTGTTGTACTGCTGCTGTGAGAGGCTGGATGAATAGTCAGAGGAATATATAATAATCCTTTAAAATAGAATGACATCATGTAGTGTATCTGTGGAGCTCCTGACCTATTTCTGCAGCCAGAGCCTCACCCTCATCAGATGTGATGTACCGATTCTTCTCCTCCAGCTTCTGGACCGTGTCCTCTTTGTCTCTCTGGTTTTGCAGGTTTGTCTCACCTGCTGATGCTACTGCAGAAGCAGACGCTTTGTGAACAACATGACATATGATCCTAGTATTCTACGTTCTCCTCATGCACTGTCTAAACTGTGCTTTCAAACAACAACCTATCAATCCACAAAGGGTTTTAATCTTTTTATTCATGCTACTGAAATAATGGACTCTTGTTTTGTTCTGCTGACTTCTGGGAAAATCAGCTGGACTAACCTTTATCTTCTTCACCAACAGCAGCTCTCTGAGATTCCAGAGATTCACTGGATGTTTGTGCTGATGAGGAAGTGGAAGTCAGATAATACCTGCAGCAACCTGTCATTGTTTCATCAGTCTGCAGGTGTTTACTGGTTTTACTGTAACAAACAGAAGACTGCTTTACTGTAGCTGTCCGTCTGATGCAGGCCATAAAGTGACAAACTTTGATAATAATAATAATAATAATAATAATAATAATAATAATAATAATAGTCAAAGAAACTGAGGCAGCAAACTGTGTAAACTTTATACTGAACATTTAAACCAGACCTGTTGCAGCTCAGGTTTGGTTTGAAAGGCTGTGAAACACTGGAGGAACAAGTTTTACGGACTTGCTGGAAGTTATTATATAAACAGCTGATTGGCCTTCATTCATATTATTTACTATATAAGTGCTATAGTACTATCAAAACTATAGTAAATACCCAGTACTATTAACCCTTTAAAGAGCACTCAATGAAATACGTCGACATTTTAAATTTCAAAATGTTACTAACATGAATCTTTTTCTGTTGGAATTTCGATCATTTTATTTATTTTAGCAATTAATTTATTTTACTGATTTTTAAAAGTTTCCTTTATAAAAACCTTCTTGCATTTTTCTTACTTAAATTTATACTTTTTTCTTTCAGTTTCAGCTTGAGACTGCAAATCAGAATGTAAAGCATGCACCCATTGATGGGGGGGGGGGGGGCATGATGTCAGACATGTTTCTTTATTTTAAAAAGGCATAAAACAACTTCGCAAAACTAAATACATTTAAAGTAACTGCAAGTGACTTACAAGTACACAAAATATTTTTACAACTACAAAATCTGACTTACAAGTACACAAATTATATTTACAACTACAAAATCTGACTTACAAGTACAAATCTAACCTACAAGTACAAAATATTTATGGCAGGAATTTGTGCCCATAGTAATGTCCAACCATCATACCACGTCCATGTCTCAGAAATGAACGTGTTGTGATCCCAAATGTGCAAATTAACCCAGAACGAAAGCTAAAGACCTTGTGAAGATGATGGTTGAAGCTGGTAAGACGTGTTGTAATCCAGTGAAACGTGTCCTGTTCCAACATGGGCTGAAAGGCCACCCAATGAGGAGGAAGCATTACTCCAAAAGAAACATCAAAAAGCTAGATTGCAGTTTGCAAAAGCACACAGGGACAAAGACCTTCACTTAGAATATGTTAAAATGCTGTACTTTTTAAAAGAAACTCAAATCAAGGCAGAAAGGTTTGAAAACAGCTAGCTAATGAAGTGAGATGTATTCAGCTGGGACGGTATTACAAAGCAGAGAATTATCTTGTGACTTCTTGGTCTTTGGTTTCTGTTTCTGCTGACAAACACTCGCCCCCTTGTGGTGGTTTCGTGACATTACAAATAACAGGAATTACAGTGCTTTTATATGAAAAACCTTGAAAACAAAACCAGTAAATTTAAGAAAATAAATTATCTGATCTAAAACCATTATTGAACCATACATGGGATATGTTAGAATAGTGTAATTTTAAAGAAGCTCATCATAAATGGCAGTATTGTTTGAAAACAGCTAGCTAATATTCAACAAGGATGGTAAGCACGTCGGTCCGCTGGGTTGCACATATTTGTGTGGAATGGGGATACAGCACTACTTCTGCATCCTTGATTTTAATTATTGGTGGGGACAATTCAGTGATATCTGGGTATTGGTGGGGACACGTCAACTCTGTCCATGCCATATCTACGCCCATGTCAGGCACAAATAGGTCTTCCAAATGAGCAATGTCCCTTAGCATCTAACCAAAGTGGTTACAAAGTGACTTCAGGACAACAAAGTCTATGTTTTGGTAAGGCCATAACAAAGCCATGAGCTCGATCTGGTTTCAATTACAATTACTTTAATTGTCCAATATATTATGACTTTTTTAAATTTGTGTTATAACCCTTTGAATTTTGTTGTATTTCCAGCCTTCAGGGTTGCATTCAGCTTTACTGAATAATGCTAAATGTTTGGCTGCAGGTAATGGTTAGGATATATTTGGGTTAAATATGAAATTATGGGTTTAAATTATGTCATCACAAATATGTTTTTTTTTTTTTGTCTTAATTTTGGTTTTACACTTTTATGTTTCCACTGTAATATTTCATTTTGAACATGTTTTAAACTTTTCAGTATCATTTTGTAGCTAAAGGACTTTTATGGGATGTATATTGAAAATTAGCTAAGGCTATAAATGTTATTGTGTAAAGTATTTTTTTTATTAGTATGTGATAATAATGATGATGATGGCTCTGAATCTCTGCCCCTATAAGCCTGAGATCAGTGGACTCAGGTGTCTCTTTTAAAAAGCAGCTCTTCTTACATATACTTTGGAGTTCCACACTAACGCTGTAGTTTCTTTTCCTGCTTGTATTTATATTGTCAGCTCTCTGTGTATTTCTGTCTACCTTGTTTGTGATTGTGATTCAGTTCTTGAAAGGTGCTATATAAATAAACACTTACTACTACTATTATTATTATTATTATTATTAATTTTATATAGTCTCGTGTAAATATATAATATAAGAACTATTATTATTATTATTGCTGCTGCTGTGTTTTGAAAAATAGAGGATTTTGATTTTACAGACCCTGTTGCGGAACTAAAGCACACTACCAGTTCGTGCGGAATGGTTTGTGCTCGGACCAGCTAAGCGGAAGTTTGTGCCTTGCTTTGCGGAGGTCATCTCCAGACGCTTTCAGGTATTTTAACTTAGATTTTTGCACATTATAAACATAACAAGCATTTCCGTACTAAGTAAATTGTCGGTTGTTTGAAGTAGTTTTAATACTTCAGCTATGTTTATTTGTTCCAGTCGTTACCTTTCAGGTGTAATGTTGATTTCTGTCCTCAGGTAAACTCAGGCCGGAGTGTGTGTTTCGTTGAAGGGGTTTTAAGTACATCGCACAAACATGGCGAAGAAGAAGAAGCTGCGTCTCATAGCAGAAATGGCTCGGAAGATTCGGGCCTATCGAGAGCTAAAGTCGCGGCCGCGGGAGTCCCAGAAGTACGCCCTGGACTATGAGACGATGAGGCGGCCTCTCACCGGAAAGATGCTGCCTGTGTTGGCCTGGCAGGACGTCCGCAGGGAGAGCCGCCTCTTCTCTCTGATGGCCGGTATGAGGCTGTTCGGAATCGGCCGAATGTTCACCCGCAAGTCGTGGCTGGAGGACCACTCAGAGCCTAGCTACTGGCAGCTAACAAAGGTCAAAGTGGACTACACCGCTGAGGTGAGAGTCGGGGTCACGCAGGGGTTAAATCAGCTGGTGATCCAAGTCATAGGAGTTCGTTATAACACAGGACACCTCATGCTGAAGTGTTGAAAAAATAAAACCCGATCCACCATTCTCTCTATTACTTTATTATGTAGTTCATGTTGAGGTCACTCACTGTTTAATAATTTACATTTCTCTTGTCTGAAAAGTAAAGTTTAAGCTGTCAAATCATCAGTCAGACATACAATCATTCAGTCTCACAAACTGAGGTCCGATGGTAATATAGTCCTCAATCCAGGTGATTCTGGAGGTGTTCACCTGTGTCTTCTGGAGTTTCTTACATAATAAATCAAACACATGCTTTGAAGACTCTGGGGCTGACACAGTCTGGACCTGCAGTCTTGTTCCTGTTTAGTCTTTCAGCTGCCTCATCACATGACCTCTAGAAACAGACACGTGGGATGGGGAGGTGAAGGGAGCACCAGCATCCTCTGATGTGGTTGATGACAACAATTGATCAGCATCAGGATTCATGGCTAAAGTCGAAGATAAAACATTTGAGGTGTGATAGGAAAGCTGAGAGGGTGGGAAGTCTGTTCAGCTGGGAGCAAGAGAAGATGATGCTGAACTGAAGCTATTAAAGAACCTTTCCAGCGTTGTCCAGACCTCCATCAGTTAGACTCTCCTCCTGCTTGAAGCCGGTGATGTTCTTCTTCCCTGACCATACTTCTCATTTAAACATTTTTCTGCTGCAGTATGATCTCCAGGTTTCTCCTGTACACCTCATTGTTGTTTCATGTCTTCACTTTGAGTTATTTTTGTGTACTCCAATAATTTCCTGTCTCCGAAGGCTGTTTATTCTTGTTAAGCATTCTGTGTGTTTCAACTTTTCACTTACTCTAGTCTAACAATGTCTTAGTTTAGGTCAACTTCTGCTAAATACACACAGCTCATTTTTATTGATCATTGTCACCATTAGGTTTGTTAAAATAATTTAAAAATGAGTAAATATTATAATTTGTGTTGAATAAAATGTGTCCTGAATGTGTTTTTCTTAGAACATGGATCACGGCAGAGCCTGGGGGATCCTCACATATAAAGGTAAGGTCAGACTCTAGTGAACTGATATGAAACCAGATGAATTTTTCCTGTATGGCTATTAGTGTTATGTGGTGACTACAACAATAACACACAAACGAAATAGGGTGGTTTTAATAGGATATTTTTGACTTGGACATTAAGACTTAGATAATTTGATAATGTAATTCAAACTAATGAAGTAAAAGCTGGTATTTTTATTGAATTAAAGAGGAAGGATTATGCAGTATGCCAACAACGTCACTGTATTTTGCAGGAAAACCAGAGAGTGAGGTAAAAGAGTTGGACAAAGTGATGTACCACGACTGGCGACTGATTCCCAAACACATGGAGCAGCAGTTCAAGGACTTTGAGCCGCTCCCAGAGCCTCCAGCACGCTACATCATATACCCTCCTCTGCTTCGTGCAATGATGCTGGCAGAGCGTCGTAATGCAGGAGGCGGTGCTGAGTTAGAAGAGCCACTCCTGCCTTTAACGAGGGATGTGCTGCTCAGCAAAGACGATTTCCGCAGGCAGGAACAAGAACAGAGGAAAGAGGGAACGGCGGTGTAAAGCGAAATGTTTGGACACTGATGTGTGTTGACATCCTGTTTTTATCTTGGACTCAAATGAGTTTTCTGTTCATCTGATACAGATTTGTGTATATTTGTGTTTCTGAGTGACATGCTGAGTATTAAAGTGATCAAACACTTGAAGTAATTAAGTTTTTTCATGGATCAATACGTTCACTCACGTATTTGGGAATGCCATTGGTTAGGACAATACACAAAACTGGCTTTATTTCAATTCAAGAATCATTTAAACACAATCAGGGTTTTTTTGACAAAAAATGTGTGTAGTTCAATTTATATGGCTGAGCATAAATCAATAGGTTCTATTTAAATTAAACTTCCCTAACATTCTCATTTTATGTATTTGGCTTGCTTAAAGAAAAAAGACATGCCAAAAATAATAATCTTATTAATAAACTTTGTAGATGATGATGTAAATGTTTATGGCTTTTTCAAGTTTAAGTTAAATTTTTTCATTTATTTCTCTGTAGTTAAATGTTCTTTTTAATTGGCAATAGCTGTAATATAGCAATCTCTAAAATCTATGACTTTGAATTGTTTTTTTATTTCTGTGTATAAATTAATGACAAATCTAAGAAACACGTGCACTTTACAACAAGTAAAACTTGAGAGCTGAATGAGATGGTAAATATGTTTTTCCCCCTAAATAAAAACACTCCGGCTGCACAATAAACTCACTGAGTGGTTTTGGGAAATGTCTGAAGCATTTTGGACACAAACACATTTAGAACACAATGTGAAACGTTTGGATTCATGACAAGATTTAAAATATTTACAGTAAAAACGTATTGCCCCGTTATCAATTTTAACCTCGCGGGCTTTCGTAGCGGTGGTATCACGTGATCCCGCTCTCTAAGCGTTCCCTAGCAACGACAATCCGCGCTTGCTTGCCTCCTGTAGTTCCTCGCCGACCACGGAGCGCCCAGTCCTTCCACCGCCGACATGATTGGCCTGTCTCTGTCTGTTTTCGCTCACCTTTTTCAGTCAGGTTGGTGACTTATCGCTGTTTGAACACTGTCTGGACGTTTACCGAGCCTCTGCGTGAGGTTTTACCGTTTTATATTCTCAGTTTTCAGGATACGCTGGGCTGACCCCTCCTCGGTTAGCTTCCAGAAGAGCTGACTGGTACTGTTATTTTGAAGAGGCTTGCTAACATTAACAGAAGCATCTCAGAGTGTGACTAAACATATTCGAACTGCAAAACTCGAACTATTCTAATTGTTTATGTAACAGCATGGCTGTGGTTGAAGCTTATTGTTAGCTTGTAACTGCAGCATGTCCACGTGCGCTCCTCTTTCTCAGTAAGAAAAGTTGAATCATCGTCTTATTATTAGCTCCTGTGTTTGTGCGCAGCCTCAGAGAGCTGCTGCTGCAGGAGGACCACCGCCGAAAAAAGGTCACTGAGTGATTTGCATGAGCTGGAAGATTTGGTGCAGAAACACGGTCGAATTGATGATTCTGGTGAGACGAATATGATGTAGATTCATAGCTTGGCAAGCCAGACTAAAGTCTGCAGAGCAAAACTGACAGTCTAGTTTACTAGGCTTGTAGATTCAGACTGATGTGAGTGAAACGGCAGCTCTAGGAACAGGTTATAGGCAAAGTGGCAGAAAGCTTACCGAGATGCACGCAGTTCTACCTAAAACTGTTTAATACAGGACACGAGGTAATGTGAGTTTCTGTGGATTCATTCTTACACTGTTGTATTGTTTGCATACTTCAACACATGTCCTTTATCACTGAAATAAGGATCAGTGAGCATTTCCACAGGTATTTAACAAACTAATTGAGAAACAAGGTTTTGTTCAAACTCTTCACCTGCTGAAGGTAAACTGTTGTCCTTTCAAGGATTAGTGAGATTAGTGAGATAAGATTAGATTTATTGTAAAAGCACACTGAAGCAACAACAAAAGAGGTTTAGACGTTTCTTACAGAAGACACACAGAGAAACTATAATAATATATGCTGATTATACACTAAACTACATTTAGTGTATGAATATCTCTTGTTGAAATCTTAAATCTATTAAGTCACAGTCATAACGTATTAAGGAGGATTCGTATTCAGATAATCAAAGGTGCCAATGCATAAACATTAAAACACACTTATTACTACTGTTTGTGATTCTGTCAGGATTTTTGTCAGTTTTGAAATAAACACATACCGGTAAATTATATGAAACGATGCTATGACTTGGGGCTCTTTTAAATTTAAGTTTAGATTTTTTCCTTTCCATTTTAATTTTAAAATATCCATATTTTAGGATCCAAAATCATTTACAAAAAATCGTGTTTTGGTTTAAAAAAGGAAAAGAAATAGTATTTCATAGGTAAGCATCATGGAGTTTGTACAGTAGACAGAGAAGAGACTCTTCTCCAGAGACAACAATGGGATTTAGGTGAAACCGATGAGAAATCTCAACCTCCTATAGAGCTTTCTAGCTGGCTATTTTTGTTATACGTTCTATATAAAACACTGTAGAAAAAAAATAACACGTGACGACCTCTGCTGCTCACAGTTCAGAAACTTCAGGCTGTAACTTTATCAGGTCATGTTTCAGTGCATTTGTTGCCAAATCAAAAGTGTGCCAGTTATAAGTCATCTTGCTAGGATACACCGAGCAGTAACCGTGTGCTGACGTTGTGTGATGTTCCAGGATGGACGGGGGTGAATGAGCGCACCTTTATTGCTGTCAAACCAGATGGCGTGCACAGGAAACTGGTGGGAGAAATTGTGCGTCGTTTTGAGAAGAGAGGCTTCAAACTCGTGGGCCTAAAACTTATGAAGGTATATCTGGTGCACAACTCCAAAAATAGTTTTCAAATGTTGAAGATTGGCACAAAAGGTGATACACACATAACCCGTTAAATGTTTTGACTTGTTGGCGTATGTGTACCAGGTGTCTGAGGACCTGCTTAGGGAACACTACTGGGACCTGAGGAATAAGCCGTTCTTCAGCAGGCTGATAAGCTACATGAGTTCTGGACCAGTGGTTGCAATGGTGAGGTTCCTCCAACACGCTGTAGACATGTTCACGGGATATATAGCACAATCAGGAGGACAAAATAAGCAGCTAGAAGTAACGTGACTCATATTTTTGTACAATTTTGTGCTTGTTTAGGTGTGGCAGGGTTTGGACGTGGTCAAGACCGCTCGCAAGATGTTAGGAGAGACCAACCCAGCAGACTCGCTGCCAGGAACCGTCCGAGGAGATTACTGTGTGGAAGTGGGCAAGTAAGAGCTGACAAATTTACGCTTCACTCTTCTGTATTTTTGATCAAGTGCTCAAAAGTGCAGCTGAGTGACGGGTGATTTTGTTTAATGTAACCTTTCTCAGGAACGTGATCCACGGCAGTGACTCGGTGGAGAGCGCTCAGAAGGAAATCTCTCTGTGGTTTCGTGAGAATGAGCTCCAGCGCTGGGAGAGCAGCAGCACAGACTGGATCTACTGACGCACCGCCCTGCATGCACACCGGTGGTCTTTACTGCAGATTCATTACACAAAAAAGACCAACCTCTGACAAATGTTTTTGGTTTTAGTAGTTTGTAGCTACAGAGAGAGATCATCTCTGCCTTACTGAGTTTATCTGTTTACATTTTTATCTAAGGTAAGATGGTGGCTTTAACAACAGTGCACTACGTAGCCGTCTTCTGTTTTTAGTTGTAGTTTAAACCAGTAGTTCATATTTTATATTTGGAGCTCTTGGGTTAAAGGATTGTGGATTTATTAAGACTCATCTTGGCACAGGATGACACCCAGATTGACTACAATTAAATCCACCTTAAGTTTCCGTTTAATGAACGTTACTGAACTGCTCAGATAAAACATGTAAATACACTAGGGTTCATATTTTTGGCACTTGAGATTTTTATAATGGAGAATCCATTATATGTTAATATTCTAATTTCAGTAGTTTCAACTTCAAATTGCTCAGAAAGCCGAACGTGTGGAAGTACTTGAATGTAAAGTTTCCAGTGTTTTTGTATTTTCACATCAGCTTTAACGTGAAACAGCTCTGAATGTAAAACATTAATAACTTTTACAAAAAAAGAGTCATGTTGCTGCATTTATCAGTTACTAAGAGAACAATAAATCTCAGTTTTTCTGAACATTTTCAGCTATATTAATATTGAGGAGCAACACATAATCACTCGTTCAACAGGACTGCTTTCAGCACACAAATATGTTTAATATTGAATCCACAGATATAGAGATCAATGCACAGATTTCCATAGTGAACTGATAGGATGCGTCTGGACATTTACAGTTTGAATCCCTGTACATTAAATAACATGCCAGCGTTTGAACCGTCTGATCAACAGCTGAAACTTTGAAACCCTTATGGGTGGATCTAAGCATGTTTGACCTTTGACCTGTATCAGAAGCTGCAAATTCTCCATGTTTTTTCCTGTCAGCCTGGTTAATGTACTTTTGAGTCAAATCTGTTACCTTTACTGGATCTAAATAGTGAGAAGATCAAATCAGATTCTTCACACTGATGCACCTTTGTTTTCTGTTGATTTTTAGGGTAATTTGATGAGATCTTAAAGACCAGGGGAAGTTTTTTCAGATGAGAAGTAGCTCTGAGGCAGATGCAGGACAACCGAGATCAGTGTGTTTACGGGGCAAAGATAAGATGGATGCAGACGAGGGAGGTAGTTAACGAGTCTGGGTTACAATGCTTATGATGGTTTCCTGTGCGGGACAGACACAGGATGTCAGGCAGATAAGTAGATCAGAGGATGTCATTTACAGGAGGCGACGGGACAGGAGGGGGGGGGGTTTAATAGTTACAGGAACGACGCAAGGCTCAGAGGGTTGTTTAAAGCCAGAGGGGAACTTTTACATGACCCGGGGGGTAATTACAGGGTTTGGATGGCTGGAAGCTTCAATGGGAATGACGAGATTTCAGGTGTCATTCAGGAACATAAGACACCTGCCAGACGATGATGTGGCTTCGCTCAGCTTTGCTCAAAGCAGGTTTCATCTGCGACGCCTCACCGCTGTCTGCTTCCTCCGTCTCATCATCCTCTCCATCGCCTATAAGAAAAAATATCAAACAAGAAAATACATCAAAATGACCTGTCGCTCACCCTTTGGGTCATTTATTTAGTTTTAAAACTGGTTTGTACTGTGCCTCTATTGACCCTAAAATATTTGGTCCCTTAAGTCTTTACTGCCCTCTAGTGGTAACAATAATAAACTACAGTTACTGATAAAATGTTATAAAAGTAATTTATTTTTGTAAACCTTTTTTCTCTATCGTGTGTTCCTGATTAATATCTGAACCAAAGTGGTTTACAGAACTGTAGATGTTTGTTTGAACCGATTTGTAGAATTGCAGGACAGTTTATAAACAATGAGAGGAAAACTAGTTTTCATCTGTGCTCCAGAAAACCTGGTCCCTGAGATAACCGGCCACACTCAACCCACTATTAAACATTTGGGGATGACCGTTGATGTCAATCAGTCCTTTGTCTTAGTTTTTTCCAGTTAAAGGCACAATATGCAGTTTTGGCTTGTTTTTAGCACCCCCTAGTTTCAGTTTTAAGACACTGTCGTAAAAACGTTAGCATTGTTTTTTTCACAGAAACATTTCAATGTCTCCTCAGCCTTCACTGCTTTCTACTGGAGCGGTTCATCACTCATTCAAAGAAATCAGCTGTGTTCAAGCAGGGAGAGATGGGAAAAAAATCAGGAATCATGAGCTAAAAACACTCTGGAGCTAGCATAACAGCTAGCCACATTGGGTTAGCCTAACCCTCGTAAGACACGTGACTTTGTGAGACTTCAGGGCACCGGACCAGAGACGCAGAAGTTACAAACGTGGTATTCTGGATCCAAGCAGCAGATGGGGCTGAGGGACTTTTATTAACCTGTAAAGGTCAGATTAGCTCAGACTGGGTCAAGGACAGGATTTAAAATAGGAAAAAGTTACATAGTGTGCCTTTAAGGAACATTGGTAAGCTTCATCCTATAGTAATTATTGTAATTCACTGTTTACCCGCCTTAGTAAAAACTCATTGGATCATCTACAGCTCGTCCCATTTAATAAACTAGCAGCACAATGAGGACTGTTTAATTCTAATGGAATCAGGACATTTATTGGTGCATTTATGGATCAAACACCTGTTGTGTAAAAAGTACTGAAACATTGAGAAGTTGGACATGTGCACTCAAAGGGTCAGAGAAGGTCCTGTAAAGGTTAGAGTGCATTTTAGGCTCATCCTGAAATTTCACCAGCAAGACAAATATCCCTAACTTATTGTGAGTAGTGTATAAACTCTTTATGGTTCATGTGTGTGTGTGTGTGTGTGTGTGTGAGCTGTGGTAGAGACGTGTTGCATTGGGTTCATGTGTGTGTGTGTTGACCTATGCGGAAGTCGATGTAGCCCTCCCCTCCGCTCAGCACCAACACGTTGTGAACACTCTGTGCCTCCGTCTCCGTTGGCGCCGTGGAGCTCTGTCCCTCTGATGGACTGTCCAGGACACTGCCGTTCAGGGTGGCCAGAACGTTGCCTGTCACAAAATAAAAAAATAACTTCACATTAGTTGTTGCAGGTTTTTAAGACATCATCAGATTATTTAATCTGAACCAAATAAAACTTGTTGAAGATAAAAAGGTTTAGACAATCTAACATCACATGGACCTGAAACAGGTCAGGTGAAGCTCAGGGGCTCTAAACCTGACCAGGAAGGCTGGATCTGTACTAACCCGGTACGGAGACGAAGAACTTAACGGCATCACGGTGTCCATGGAAACACAGCTGGGCTTGTGCCATCGAGCAGTAAGGGATGAAGCTGCCGCTGCTCTTCTCTGATCCATCATCACTGTACACGTGGATCACACCGCCAGAGGATGTAGGGGACACCTTGTTGGCTGACGGAGGAAAATGATGAGAAAACAGGAGAGTTCACAATAAAATCAAATACAAATGTAACCAGTACATGCAGAGGATTTGTTGCACATAACATTTGAAATAAAATCACATTAATGGATGACGTGCAGAACATCTAATGAGTGAAACACCTCTCTGACAAAACGGTAAACAAATCACACACAATACTTCTTACAGTCAACAAAATAATCACAGACAGAAGAACCGAGAGTTTAAAATGCTGCATACAAAGCAAAAATAAAATAAAACAGTGTTCAGTCTGCAGACGGCCCAGGAGACATGAAGGTTTGATCAGGTGAGAGCAGTTAGATCACAACAGGAGGACGGGAGAGGTCCCACTTACCCCTCAGACCCAGGAGCTGTCCCCGGTGAAGGACCACCGCTTTAGGAGGAGGAGGAGGAGAAAGAGCAGGAGAAAGACGACAGCAACAGTAATAATTATAACCAAAACTGAGAACGAGGAACAACTACTGAAGGAAAGAAGAAAACAGAAGGTGGGAAAAGCTGAGGGGAGAGGAAGAGGTTGAACTAAAGAGGAGGAGTCTGTGGAATAAAAATAATAAAAACACACTCGACACTTTGACTTTTTTATTGCTCTTTTTATGGGGATACCTGCAGGACTCCGTTCAAGCCAAAGATAACATTTAACTAGATATGATCATGAGTCATGTTTATGTGACCTGAAACGTGCCTTTAAATAAAATGCATTATTATTATTATTATTATTATTATTATTATTATTAAAACATGCTTGCTTTTGATGACGATGTTGCACAACACACTCACTTTCTGTCAGAGGGATGGAGATGATCACGCCGTTCCCGGTTCCCACCCACAGACGATTTCCACCAATCAGAAGGGCCGTGATCCGAACAAAAGAGAAGCCCAGTTTACCAGTACCTGGATTCATAACCAGAGTGAGCTGGGTGTAAAGATAAACCAGTAAAACGTTTAACAAATCAGCCGATCGCACAAGCCCACCCAGCATTTTGCTGACGTATGGCTCGATGTCGACGTCCTGCAGGTGCTGGTGTGTGTGCGCGTGGTACAGACGCAGCGTTGAATCCAGTCGGATCGACACCCACACACCGTCACCGATCCACGCCAGCTGCCTCACCTGGCTCTCCCTGCGAGGGTGGGCGTCGAAGGACTTCTACAACGTCAGAATCAGACCGAATTACTGGGACGTTACTGGAGACATCAGCAAACAGAAAGGAGAGGTCACTCACCTCGATCTGCATGCTTTTAGGCTGAATGACATGGATCTTGTTTTTATAACCGCACCACACTTTATCATGGACGACCGCCATGCAGCGGATGGAGTGATGAGGACGACCGAGGTCCATCAGGTGGTAGTTGGACAAGTCCCACTGGCCATCTGATGGCAAAAACACACTTATAATGAAACTCCACAAAGCATTAAAAGTCCCTGAAACTGATTTTACATTTAGTGTCTCGATGTTTCACTAAAATAAATCATTCTCAAACCTTCTGATCTGTGGAAAATGGCGAGCGTCCCGTCAGCGAGCGCGACCAGAACCCGGCCTTTCACGTGCCTGTAGCGGGACGGGAGACAGAAACTGCTGCAGGAAATCAAAGCTTAAAATTCACCTCATGCATCTCCAACTGAGGATCAGTCAGTTGTCATGAAGAAGTCCAGACAGGGACGTTAGTCTTACACCAGGCTGAGCACCGAGTCTTTGAGTTTGATGGAGTGGAGACACTTCTTCCAGTTTCCAACAGCTGAGTGGACATAAAGCCTGGAAGATAAAAACACTTGTTGATGTTTAAATTGAATCATTTGACTTTTGAATCACTAACTGCGTTGAAACAGCACACGATATTTTATGCTAATATGATGTTAAGTTTAGTCAGAACATTTATTTTCCTTCAGATAGATGTTCTATAGTAAAATTATAAAACCACAGGAACAAACTAAAGTCCGATGCTGCAGAGTGACTCACCAGCCATTCTGGGCCCCGAGCCACATGGTGGGGGCCACACTGGTGTAGTTTTTGGTCTCGTCCCCTCCATCCTCTGTCTCTGCGGAGTGAGATGTGTCCTCTCTGGACTGACCCGTGCTCCTGTGTGGACAGACAAGTAGAACCTGTGATCCTGACCCAGAGAAGACGGTTCTGTAGACTAGCTGGTGCTCAGAGGGTCTCCTACCTGTCGTCTGAGGGACGAGGCTGAGGATCGGTGAAGACGTGCTCGGTGAAGGGTCCCGGGGGTCCGGATCTCATTTCTGTGTGGTTGGGTGTTGTTTCGGGGACTTCTGTTGCCTCTGTAGCCTCCTCGGCCGACTGGGCGGGGTGGATCTTCCCGTTCACAGGGGGAGCAGTGGGAGCTACAGCAGATATTAGTTTAGTTCCTTCTGTTTCTGTATCTGAAAGGTGCAGGAGGGAGGAAGAGGAGCCCACCTTGTCCTTTGTCTATTATAGGTGTGTCAGTGCGTGAGGAGCAGTTGCTACGGGCAACGCTGCAGTTCGTGGCACAGCCGACGAGCGTGATGCCAGCCAGCATGCCCTCCACCCCGCCGGCGTCCTCTCCGCCTCCTGCTCCACCGTCGCCTGGATCCAACACAATCTCTCCTGCTGGATAGTCACTCTCACTGGCAGCTGGACACAAACACACACACACACACACACACAGGGAGCCCGGAAACACCAGTTACACGCTTCTGCTGGAACAACATAAAACCGTTAAACTGCGTTCTCCTTCTGACCTGGCACACTGGAGATGCAGAGCACGTGAGCGTTGCAGACGTTAAACTGGTCGACCAGCGAACCCGGCTGGTTGGCGTCGATGATGACCACCTTGCTGGCTGAGTGGGTGCTGGTGAGGATCCACACTCGACTGTTCATGCTGTCTGTCTCCTGGAGCTCCTTTGACTGAGGGAAACGAGGGAGGACACATCCATGATGAACAGATCAATTACTCTTTGCTCCAATTAGAGGTCAAAGCTGGGAACAGCTCTATCTTAAAGAGGTGATTAACTGTCTTCAGATACCTTCTTCTTCTCAGGTGATGTGTGACTGTTCTTCTTGTCCTCCTCGGCCTGCAGGGGGTCACTGTGGCCTGACGGAGCTTTGGTTGGTGCTGCCTCCAGGCTGCTGGCCCTCCACCCTGTCAGGTCCACTCCTGCTGCACACCACAGCTACAAACAAAAGCTAAACTCAGAACAAGCTCAGATACATGTTTCATGAGTCAAAGCTGCTACTTGTACATATCCATATATCTGCAGCTTTGCACCCCTTTGGAATGAGTTAAAAGAGTAAAATCGCTGGAAGTATTAGAGAGTGAACCTGCAGGAGGGGATGTTGGCTCATTTAAGGCTACAAGATTATTGTAAAATTGATTTGGAAGGTTTCATTTCTACAGCATTACTGTAAAACGTCAATGAAAAGTTCAAAAATAATATTTAAATTTGCTGCAGTTTTCTTTCATGTTTGATCAAAACCAACAAAAGTAAAATCAGTTGGCAGAAATGTGTATTTAAATACTAAAACCTAAAATGTGTTTATAAAACTTTAAATAAATTAAAATTTGTTGTTTTTTCCTTTTGATATATTTACTTTTTTAGAGTTCAGCTTAATTTTCTGGCTCACTGTAAAATTCAAATGTATGGAGGAATGAATCAGTCTTCTGCTCTCTGGTGGAGAATCTAAGAACTGCATGTGGCACGTGCCAATTATATTTAGTTTTTAAATTATTGTTGTGTAGTTACATTACATAGTACATGAAAAAACCACCGCCTAATGTCATTATTATATTAACACTAGCCAAAAACCATTTACTTTCTTCAAATAATAATAAAAACTAGCAGCAACAGCATTGTTAGCAAAAGATTAAAAATCTAATTTTCGATGAATGTGACTAAAGTTATTCAGCTCTCCACACCAAATCCAACCAGATCTGATCAAAACCTTACGGTGAATCACATAAATATATATCTACTGATGCAAACATGCACATTACATCTTTATCTGCAACTTCAGTGTGAAAAACCCAAAATAACAACAAGTAAAGTCAAGTGGATGAAAGCTTCTAACCTTCCTGTTGGGGTCTTTCTCCACCAGGGGGCGACAGTACACCGGAACAGGGACATTCTTCATGCGGTTGTCCTCTTTCTCATTGGTCTGCAGGCAGAAGGGACACCATTGCATCTCAATTCACACTGATAGAAACTAACACTCTTTATGAATGCAATGCTTAGAGCATAAATCACAGATTAAAGGAAAACTGCACTGACTTGAAGAATGTTGTTCCACCTTTTCAAAAAATAACGCCTTTGTGGGGTTTCAGAAGCCAAACAGATGCATGCAGATGTTGACCACCGCAAAACTGTTCTAATGTCAGTACAGTTTGATCCATTGTCCTTTTTCTCATCAGAAATTGGGGGAAAGCTACAAGCTGAGCAGAAATACTTAATTTATCCCTCAAACTATAGTTACTGGACACAGAATAATCGTTTAAAAGAAGCTCAAGTCACATGAAAACTATTTCTTAGTCATAAATTTTACCTTTAAAAATCAACACAGACTAAAGAGACCACTGTGTTAGTGTGTTAGGTGGGGCAGGTTGAGACAGACAGAGGTTAAAGGTTAAAGGCTGCAAAGCATAGGAACAGGATCAAATGTGGGTCAACTCCACAGTCTTTGTAGGAGATTCTCAACACTACAGTTCATCACATCATGCCTACAAATCAAAAGGACCTTTTCCACGTTCATGCATTTCAGAGTTCCTTTAAAAGTTTTAATCAGCTGCCAGCTTCTGCAGGGGTCAGAGAGTCGGGTCAAAAGGAGGAGGAGCCATAAAGGCGCATGCTGGCCGGCACTCTGTCGGTCTCACTTGCCTGTTGTCTCTTCGGCGGGCTGTCCTTAGCGCTGTCCGTCTGACCTCCAGTCTGTGGGAGACCAGAGTTAGAGCCACCTGCCTACCAACACACTCCGCTATCAATGGCTGAGCGGCACAGAACCAACTCCTCTGAAGAAACAATTAAAGAGCTCCTACTTATCTCTCAGGTACTGGGTTTGATTACAGGACAAGAGTTTATTCCAACAAATCTCATTAACAGAACAAGAGTTTCAGAATAAACTGACATCAGGATGCGATTGAGATTCTGGGTCAATGCTCCAGGTTCTGCTCGCAGCAAATCCTACAAATATGTTGCAGATACTCATAACAATGTCTGGCCCATGAGCTCCTGATTAATTATTTAAAAATACGCACAACATGAAAGAGAAATCAGCTCAAAGTGTAACCGGACTTAAATTGTTGCAGTGTTTTGTCTTGCCAGAGACTTGGTCGGATGTTACTCGTTCCAGTAAATGAAGGCGTCTTTTCTTCTTTAGACCAAACACAGTCTGACCTGTAGCTACAGGAATAGTTTAAGCCAGGATCTCACTGAGCTGCAGCTGCAGCTGACAAACTGTGAACTGAGGGAATTTCTAAAATGTACCTTAATGTTCACGAGAGTATTCAGTCTCCTTGTGTGTTTAATGATGTTGACAGTGAGGGACTGACTGGATGTGTTGTTGTTTACCAGGAGACCCAGAGGGTTTCTCACCCTCCACTGTGTGTTTACCTGTTTGATGCGAGAAGGCACGCTCCAGCCACAGGCCTGCATGATGCCGTCGTCGCGGCGCATGTGCTCACGCACCTGCCTGTACTGCTCCCGCCGCTGCTCACGGCGGGCCAGCAGGGCTGAGTCACTGAGGAGAGACGCAACACCATTACTGGCCAGTCTGGAAGCATTGGGAGGGAAGGGAAAGAAAGAAAGAAAGAGGGAGAAAGAAAGAAAGAGAGAGAGAGAGAGCGAAGCGTTAGCAGCCTGGCCAGCCAGCAGCAAAGGAAGAAACAGAGCAAAGCAGAACGTTTAATTTCTGTCTCCTCTGACTGTAAAGAATCCATCCATTTTTTAACTGCTCTAGCAAGTGAGGGTTGCAGGGAGCTCCATCTCCAGCAGTCACCATGACTACCATGCAGCCCTGACCCTAAACCTATCAGATTATCTGATTTATTTCACATCACAACCTCAAAGACTTAATTAGACTTTGACCTCTGGAATGTGTGAGCAGATAGCATGAAGTCAGAATATAAAAGCTGTTAGTGGAACTGGTTGCAGATTGAGGCCAGTGCATCTGGACGCTCTCTACTCTGCAAGCTGCCACAAGCGAGCAAGCACCCAGGAGCTCAGATCAAAGCAGAAGAAGACGACGACGAGGGTGGAGGTTTGCTGCAGTGCTCACTCTTCAGGGAAGAACTCCAGCGTCCGGTTGGAGGTGGAGATCTGACACATGGTGTGGCTGCGTCTCTGAGTCAAACCGGCCGGAGACGGAGACTTGTAGTGGATGTTGACGCTGTAGTATGGACGCTTGACCGGCGGCGGGCTGGAGGACGAGCTGAAGAGACGAGCGAAGCTTGGGGACAGAGAATCAGAGAACAGGTTATGTTTTAATGGTTTGACTTTTTTTATTTCTGTTTCAGTAAATGTGTTTAAAATGAGTCAAATCTCACAACTGCCAGATGGTGGATTTCTTCTTCTCCTGGATTGGAGGACTTTCTCTGGAGGCCCTGAGAGGAATAAAAAAACAAAAGGAACTTATTTAATCTATGTTCTTTATAATGCTTAAAACAGGAAGTTCTTTTAAGCCAAAATGTTAAAAATAATAATTTAAAAAAGGGTGCTGCTTCATCTTTGTATCTTTGAGCTCCTACCTGATCATCTCCGTCCACCTCACAGCCTCCTGCAGCTCCATCAGCCTCTCCTTGTACTGGTTCCGCTCCATCAGAACACGGGCCATCTCCACCCGGGTGAAGCGCCGCCGCTGGGTCATCGCCATGTCTCCGTCCTGCATGGGCGATGAAAACTGGACACAAAACAACAACATCATGCTGTTTTTATGAAGAGTGTTAACACATTCAGGATATAAATGTAAATAAAATACACCTCTATTATAATAACAACAATACAATGAGCAGAACTTCACTGAGCTCATCCACTGCTTGTTTAAAAATGTTTTTAAATAAAAAGGAAATCTTTAATTTCAGATGAGAAGTTCTGAGACATTTCTACTCACGTCGTCTCCTCCTTCATCCTTAGAGTCTCGTGATGCACCGAGAGCCTCTGCTCTTAACCTGCAACCACAAACATAAAAACACACATATATTTGAGTTTTTATAGCTTTAATGTTCTGGATTAGTGCTCTTAGTTCCTCTGGTTTTACTAAATAAATGAGCTCATTGAATGTTTAAATGACATACTTCCTGTTGTCTGATGACTTTAAAGCTCATTTAATCTGTCTTTTCCTTTCTGCTTGTGGTTTTCTGTTGAGTATTTTTGTCTCAAATGAGACCCCGTGTTTTGGGAAGTGGGTTCTTTCACCTCTTGAGTTCTTCCTCCAGTTCCTTGACTCTAGCGTCCACCTTGTTCTTGGACTGCCGCAGCGCCTCCAGCTCCTCCCTCAGCACCTCCTGCTCGCTCGACAGCTCGTCCACTTTGGCTATGAGGTCATTTTTCACAATGTTCAGAGCATTTCTGTTAAAGAGCACAAAGAGAGTGGAAGATCATCAAAAAACTACAACATGAGCTGGGTTATCGAATCTAGTCTGAGTCACACAGAACCAATCAGAGAATCTCATTATCTAAATCACACGCTACACTTAAATACAACTTTTTAAAAAGAAGAAGAATTAGTTCTTACTTGGTCTCTAGAAGCTGTTTGTTCTCCGTCAGCAGATTCTCCACCTCCTTCCCCATCCCTGAAAACGTCACATTTATGTCTCTATGTCACCAAACGGCATTTATAAAATCCAGAAATCAGTCAACCTCTAAACGGTTTTCTCTCCAGAAAAAACAAATTCAGTGCATTTTGTACAAAAACTGTAAAATTTTAAACAAAAAAGGTGAACATTAACACAAATAATATAATAGATATAAATGATAAGGCTGAAGTGGACAAATAAAATGTAAAATAATGAAGATGATTATATTTGTACTGATAGAACATGCAGAATTAAAGGTTCATTTCCTAAAACACATTTTATTAACATCATGCTCAACCTGACACGTCATTCATTTCTAAATAACCTCATTTTGGTCAGAAATCAACTCAAATGGAAGCAACAGAATGCAGAGCGCACAAACCTTAAGCAGAAATGTCAGTGACAGGAAAAAATCAAACACAAGAAGATGCTAAATATTACTAAACGCTGCTGGGGTTTTTAGTTTAGTTTAATAAAGATTGAATGGTTATAGGAGACGATTAGAGATGGTTCTTTTCTATTTAGGTTCATGCTAAAGTCAGAGACGTGACTTTAACTTCAAAACAGACAATATGCAACCTTGACTTAATTACACAACACAAATAAACGTCATCAAAACTTTAGAAATATACATTAAATACTATTTTCCTTTTATAATGATCATTGTCTTTACTATTCTCTAAAAAATTTGATCTTTAACAAGCAAACATCTCGACTTTGGGAGAGGCTCTGCACAAGCTTTTTGTATGAAAAACTTCAGAGGGTGTGACGTGAAAAAGTGCATTAAAGTGACGATATAAAGCCACATGAAAACAGTCACATAGGAAGCAGCAGGAGGGACAAGTAAGAAAATGAATTAACAAGCAAAAGGGAGGAAGTGAGGGCATGGAGGGCCTTACCGAAGAAATCATCACGGACTGGATGCAAAGGAGGAAGAAGGAAGGGGAGGAGACAGAGACCAGAGAAGATCAGGAGAGAAGAGATGCTGCTGATTTAAATGATGGCTATTATAAAGCTGTATTTGGAGTTTTTAGGATATTTACTGTATATGAACCCACGATGTATTCAATCAGTTTAAACCAGTGGTTCAAAGCTGATATTTATACATTCAGGATCACATGTGGGCTGGATCCTCAATTCGTCTACTAAAACAATCACTTCTACCTAACACATTATATTTAGTCATTACTGAGTAACATCTGATCTGATATGTTGAATTTAGAGGGAAGTGAGGAGTTGGAGGGGTGAAAGAAAAAGACGGGATACACACCTGAAAACTCGCCTAGGGGTTTCACCAGCAGAAGCACATAAAAGAGGGGAAAAAAGAAATGAGTGAGAGGTTAAGAGAGGGATTTATTTTCTGTTTCTGCAACATAAAGTTCAAGAACTGTTTAAAAAAAACAAAAAATGACCCAAATCCAGAAAACAAACATTTCTTAAACTGCACAAACTGACAGCTGTGATTAAACAAACTGTCCTGAACATCATCTGATACAGATCAGCAAAGTTCAGTATCAGACAACGATAACCTGAGTAAATATAAAATACAGTTTTCAAATGATGATTTAACTGTTTAAGAGGAAAAAGCTACTCAACCCAACCTGGACTGGTGTGAAAAAGTGATTGTCCCCCTGACCTAAGGCCCTTCTCGTTCCTATTGCTGAACTTTGACCTTAACTTTAACCAAGCGATGTTGTTCTGGGTTCGTTTGTTGTTGAATTTCTTTAGAACAGGACAAGATGTGTCTAATCTTGGTCAGGTTGTACTGAACGCATCTCGTTGTGCCAGGACGCTGGTTCAATGACAAATAAAGCTTCTGATTCTGATTATTTGTTCCGTTTTAGGTTTTTTCCTAGCAGAGGGTTCTTGGTGTGTTCTCACTAAGTAAAAAACGAGGCATTTTATTTACTACCAGGTGAAGTATTTAACTATTTCTGTCACAGCGTCTACAGCTTTGATCTCTCCTCAGTGAACTTCCTTCAGTCCTTCACAATAAGAGTTTCAAACATACGCCTGTACCTCACCTGAAGCCTATAAATAGTTTATTATGGATGTTTTCAGGTAAAACACAAACTATTTCTATGAGCTTCAAATGGTTTGAGACTCTTGGTGTAAATCCATTTTTCTAATATCTTAATTATTTTACTCAATATTTTGACTTTTCTCAACATTTTGACCTAAATCTAAACACTTCCTCCTCAGTTTTTAAACTTTTACTCTCAGTGGCACTAATACGAAGGTACAACTGGATTAAATGTCCCTTTGTTGTATAGAGGAAAACAAGTAAGCAGGGAAAACAAATAACTAATAAAATGAAAAATGCACAAATGTACTGCTGGTTTTATATGTGAGATTATACATATTTTTGTTATGATGTGATGCAGTGCTGCAGCCTGACATGCAAGGAAAAAAATCTGTGCAATGAGACAATCACAGCGTCAAGAGAAGCTGCAAAACATAGAGCAGCTGCTGCCTCTCTGCAACACATTCAGGCTTCAGGTCCTTTCATTTTAGAGAGTATCATCACACTATCATACAAAATAAATATAGTAAAAACAATACAACACTATAATGTGTGTTACAAAGTTCATGGCCCATGGATATCGTACCTAACAGCTCGGCGCCGGCGTCCACGTCCCCAATGATGTCCGACTTGGCGTCTTTGATCTCGTGGTAGAGAGAGTCGGTGTTGATGCCGAAAGCCTCGTTAACGATGCCCTGAGACGGACTGAAACACACACACTTCATCAAAATATGAAACAATTATACTGTATGTGACAGTCGTTGTGAGATCATTGTTTTTTAAGTCAGCTGATTATACAGTATTAGTGTTTAAATCTGTCTAAAGCCTTAATGTCTTTGCCAATTTGCTGAGTGGATTGAATAAGCTCTTATGTCTTGTTTTCATGAGAAAATTCAAATTTGATGTAAAATGAACAATAAAGTCTAATTATGTAAAAACCCACAGATCTGGTCATTTAAATACATTGTATCACAGATTCACACTTAAAGCTGTTCTTAAATTCTGAACTTAAATTAACTTAAAAAACTTAAACTTTAACTAAAAAAGAACTTAAAAACTTAAATTCTGAGTTTTCTCACCTGTTTCCTCCTCCATACACACGCGGATCCACACACATCTCCAGTTCAGGAGTGGAATCAATGATTTCTTGGAATTCTGACCATTCGTCACTGCTCCCCATCCCTGGAACACACAACAGTTTAGTGAATGTTCTCTTGAAACTTTACAGCCAGGGGTTTTGTTGTTGCTACATCCTCTTACCAATGCTGACATTCTTGGTTTCCTGGGAAACTTGCACCTCCATGTTCCGACTGAGACGCTTGACGTTTTTCCTGCGGTTCTCAGCACGCATCACGTCAAAGTTCGAGTGCGGGAAGAAGCCCTCGTTGATGGGGGTGACGGTGGCGGAGGGGACGGAGGAGGTGGGCGTGTTGGACTTGCTTCCTGTGCTGCTGGGTGTGACGGCCACCGAGTCCGACTCCGACCCATCCTCCTGGAGGAGCAGTGAGGCGATGGGGGTGAAGCAGTGACACAAGAGATAAACATCACATGAGCATCACTGTAAAGATAAAAAAAGATGTTCTAGCTACTGGTCTGACTGGGTTTAAAGTACTTAAAACAGGTCAAATTAACAAACATGAAGCTGAAAAAGAGATGTTCCATGATTTAAAATATAATTTTAAGTATTTTACACCTGTTCAATGAACTTAAAGCAGATTCAATTTTATCATGTATATTTTGTACAAGAAATGTGTTTAATTATTTTACTTTCCTAATAGTAGAGGTGTGAGATTAACTAGAGTAATTCGCTTTTTATTAACAAAATTTGTGAAAACAGATAAACAAGCAATGTTTTATAAACTGAGTTTGGGGAGATATTACCTCAGTTGGTTATAATAAATAAACAGTTTACTGAAAACTGAGAATTGATGCCACTGCCGTAGTTATGTTGCACACTTTAAGAACTGAAATGATAGCTCAGATTATTTAAAATGTGTTTCTGGGGAAAATTTAAAACTAATAGCTAGCTATTTGAATGACCAAATTTAGGAGAAAAACATGGAGATTAACTTTGAACAGATACATCTTAAAACAACTTAAATTTCAGCAGTTTTAAAAACTTTCATACAAATGCTAAATTACCTGGTTATTCTGACAAAAATATTATGATATTCCTTCTGGAAGTTTCCTCAGTTTGTCCTAAAGAGCCACAGCTAGCTACGGCTAGCTAATGCTAGCTATTAGCCCTTACAAATAACTTGAGAGTTTTGTTTTAATAAATGTGTAATATGAAACTCTGACAGTGGTGTAAAAAAGTGTTTACATTAAACATTATGAATTTTTTAAGATGACAGTTGTAATAAAATGACAGCATTGCAGCTAGAATTTAGCTCGTCAAGTCAGTCAGAAATAGTTAGCAAAAAGTAAGAAGTAATTTCCACAGAAATCCACTTTTAAAGATATATTAAATTTAGTATTTTTAAAAATTTTCATACAAATGCTAAATTACCTGGTTATTCTGACAGAAATATTATGATATTCCTTCTGGAAATTTCCTCAGTTTGTCCTAAAGAGCTACAGCTAGCTACGGCTAGCTAATGCTAGCTATTAGCCCTTATAAATAACCTGAGAGTTTTGTTTTAATAAATGTGTAAAATCTGACAGTGGTGTAAAGAAGTGTTTACATTAAAAACATTATGATTTTTTTAAAGATGACAGTTGTATTAAAATGACAGCATTGCAGCTAGAATTTAGCTCGTCAACTCAGTCAGAAATAGTTAGCAAAAAGTAAGAAGTAATTTCCACAGAAATCCACTTTAAAGATATATTAAATTTTGTATTTTTTAAAAATTTTATGAGCATTTTTTCCACATATAAATCACATATAGCAAAAACATTTATTTCAGTCAATAACTTGAGAAACTTAAATTTGATGTGTAGGTGTAACGTAAAGCAGCGACACATGACAGAAGCGCCACAATAACAGTAAAATAATCACACAGTACTGAAAAAAACCGCACAATAAAATAAAAGCAGAATCACGCCCCCTGCTTGCTTGAGTCAACGTTTAAGAACATTTGATTTAATCGATTAGATCTGTTGCTGACGTGGTTAGAAACTGTTTCCTGCAGTGACACAAGCAGGCGTGGGGGGAGAGGTGGTCTACGTGGGTGTAGCTCGCCTCTCCTGCTTCCATCCCCCCCGGCTGGTGTTGTGGTTGTGGAGGACGAGGACAGGGGCCCCTGTCTGTCCCACCTGATAGGTGGAGCTGAAGGTGGATTGGCCGAGCTCGCTGACCTGCCACATGTCTTTCCCGGGCATCATCCTAGCCCCCCCGAGACCCCCACGTACCATGCCCTCGCCGCTCGGGTACAGGCTCAACGACGGCGGTCGCTCCGCTTTGCTGCTGGAGGAGAAGACACAAAGGAGGGTGGAGGAGGATGTGAGATAAACAGTTTTATTATATTAAATCAAATCTTCTGCAGGACTCAAACTAGACACAACACAATCCTACAAATCAAGACAAATTCATTGAAACTATCAGAAATCAACATTAGGAAAAACAAAAATGTCTATAATTCAATCCGTTTTACAGACATTGAGCTCAAATCTGATGTGATAGTAGCTGAGAGTCACTCACAATACTCTGAGTGGTAAACTGGGTTTTACTAATAATAACTAAAACTCACTTTGTTTGATTCTAACTGAAGGAAACAATATTGATCTACTTCAAAAGTAAGAGAATTCACTAGCCAGCCTTTGGAAAGAGCCATAGATTGTATAAACAAAATACAGGCTGCTGCTTACACCTAATATTTAATATATCATTTTGCGGGTATCTTTGACAGTAGAGCTACACACAAAAACAACAAAAAACATCTTAAACACAAAAATACAATCAGGCACACAAAACATCATGGGAGAAGAGGAGAAGGTAGATAATAATATGCACATTCCTCATCATGACTTTAATGCATTCCTTCTTTCCTGGTTTGATTTTAGAATGCAAACTTAGCTCTGCATTCACGATAATCAATAGTTGTTCTAATAGATTTTAAACGAAATAAGACTTTTTAATGAAGCATGCAGAAGTTTGAGCACTGATTGTAAAGATTATTTTCAATAATTTAGCTTACTAGTGGTGTTTGGTGCAGTTTTACTGCAAATAAATGATGAATAATGAATAGAAGAAGACCTCTAATGGAAAAGAATAGATTAATCATGAATTTGTTTCACATCCAGGTGAAAATATTCAGGGATTTAATTAAATACTTCACACCTTTAAAAGAAATTTTATAATATTTCTTATTAGACTGAAAATAAATAAGTATTTGGGTCATAATTTAAAGCAGAATATCTTTCCACATAGAGCAAGATAAAAATGTAACAAAATTTGATTTAGATTAAAATCCTTGAAATAACGACAGACTGCTTCAAAAAGATTTTTCAAACTGAAACTTTCACACTAGGCTATATTTTGATTTAAAGTGTATATCTTGAGCTTTTATTGTGACAAAAACATTGACTTTAAGTCCACAAACTTCCACATGCTACAGCATTGGGAGAATATCAAAATATTAAGAAAGAGACACGAGCACGTCTTAGTTGCATTTCAATTCCAAGCGGGCCGGTTTACTGAAGGGAAATAGGGTGGGCACTGTTGGATTTACCTTTTCTTCCATGAGTGGCGTTGACTGTGCAAACAGCAGCACAGAGAGCAGGACAGACAAGACAGACCCAGATTAGAGAAAGACGAGCGATGACCCACAAACACACACATTACCGGTTCTACAGATCTACACTCAAGTGTTCTTCTGTTTGCTGAAAGTGCTTCAGATTGCTAATGCAGGTTTCAGTGCAGGAGTTCCTCCTCCTGTCTTCATAAATAATGCATCCTGTAAACCTCAGTAGGGTTCACACTGCAACACTGGCCACATTCAGTAATTTAGACAATAAAATAATTGCACAAACTGGGTTTAATGCATGAGACAGTGCTGCTTTAATATGTTTAGGATGCAGGATGTGACTCATTTGCAGTTCATGTACAGAAGCTGCACCAGATGTCATTTTTGCTTCATGCCTACGGGTCTGGCCTCTGTTCAACACTGCATGCTGACAAGTAAGTGCTAAACTTTCTTTTTCTAATTATTTCCCTAAAGGCCTTTAATGGCTGCTGCATCGTTTGGCGCGCTGCCTCTAATCTCTGTCAGAGACCAGCTGTTCCTCTCAGCTCCTGACAGACAATGAAAACATAATGTGACACATGAACACGCTCAGACAACAAAAAGATGAGTAAAAACTTTGATTTAAGCCAAACAGCCACTCACGTTCGTCCACAGCCGGGGCCGTCTGATTGGCTGTTGCTTCCGGCCTGCTGCATTTTGGACCGCTCTATGTGCTCTACGTAGGTCTGAATCATCTGTGACCCAGGAGGGAAAAAGCTCAGATTGGTGACGGGAATCTGCTTCCAAAATGTTTCAGGTTCTGTATTTGTTAAGCTGGTTTTAGGTCTGGACCACCAGCAGTTTGTTAGTTCAGACCCAACACCAACGCAGGACTTCTAACACGCTTTTGCTCACCTCCGTGTGTCGCTGATGGAGAGCGTTGTAGTCCTTCTTCCTCTCTGATTCTTGCTCTTCCAGACGAGTGACTGTGAAACGAACAGAATTAAATCAACAAAAGGGAAGAAGAATCCTGGTGGGTTCAGAACTACGTAAAATGTTACTGGACTTTTAAATTGAGAAAGCTACAGAGCAGCTGCATGAATCTCCTAGAAGTTTTGTGCACTCAATGACTGAAAAACTAAACTATTTTATTGAAAAACAAAAAACCTGCAAGAGCGTTTGGCAGGATACGTTTCAAAGCCTGACCTTATAGAATTACATAGCAAAAAATAAACACAACAGTGTGACAAAAACGTGCATCAACCTTCATAAAGATACAGGGAACAAACATTAACCAGCTGTTTCATTACATCTAAAATAAATCATATTTCTATGTGTTTCTGATCAGATACAACAGAAAATCCTTTCTCAGACTCAGTATTGTCTTTCCAGTAATGCATATAAGATTCTTGAAAACACACACACACACACACACACACACACACACACACACACACACACACACACACACACACACACACACACACACACACACACACACACACACACACACACACACACACAGAGCTCCTAAATTAAATTTAATGACACAATTTCCTGATTGTAGCCTGGGGATCTTGGAGCTCAGGTCTGTGTTTTGTAGAATCCGTCCACTCACTCTGGTCAGAGTAGTTCTTTGTCTTCAGCTCCAACTGTTTCCCCTGCAGCTCCAGAAACTCCACCTGCATCTGCAGATCCTTCTTCTCAGCTTCCAGCGTATCCTCGAATTCTATGAATTTCTGGTAGAAGAGGAGAACAAAAACAACTGACCTGAAAACCAGCTCACACATTTCAATTTTAAAAAGTATTTAAACTAGAAAACACATCACTGTCTCAGCAAATTAAAGGCACACTATGCAGTTTTCCTTGTTTTGGCACCCCCTAGTGTCCGTGTTAAATCACTGTAGTAAAACATTTTAGCATTGTCTTTGCTCAGAAACACCTAAATCTAACTGCTGAGATGTCTCCTCAGCCAGCGGTTCATCACTCGGTGAACGGAGTTGTTAGATCCTGTTTCTTCCACCTACGCCGTTTGTCTAAGATTAAGCCGTTTCTGTCTAAATCCCATCTTGAAACAGTGGTTCATGCTTTTATAACAGCCAGACTGGATTATTGTAATTCACAGGACTCAGCCAGGCTTCCATCGCTCAACTCCAGCTGGTCCAAAACGCAGCGGCCAGATTTTTAACAGGAACCAAAGACAGGGAGCACATTACTCCTGGTCTAGCCTCGCTTCACTGGCTCCCAATTCACCAGCGAATTAGTTTTAAACTTCTTTTGTTTAAAGTCTCTTAATAGCAGCAATCCTTTTTATTTGACTGAACTCTTGCAGACATAAGTCCCATCTCGCTCCCTCAGATCCTCAGAACAGCTGTTGTTGTTCCAAAGGCTAAATCCAGAGGTGATCCATCCTTTTCAGTCCTCGCCCCAAAACTCTGGAATGACCTCCCACTTCCTGTCAGACAGCTCCATCACTTGCGGTTTTTAAGTCTGGTCTGAAGACACTTTTATTCCCTCGCCTTTAGCCAGGAGTGAGTGGTGACACTTTGTTTTTATGCTTGTCTTATGGATTAGTTTTATCTTGTTTTTATTGTTTTAACCTTTTTAACCTGTGTTTTACCTGCATCTATTTTATCGTTTTATTGGTATGAGTATGTTTTATGTTTATTTTAGTGTTCAGCACTTTGGACAGTCTCTGTATTGTTTTAAAGTGCTTTATAAATAAAGCTGCTACGCTACGCTATCACTCATTCAACACAGTAACTGAACTTCCTGTGAACATTTTCATGTTTCATTTGGTTTGTGTATAAATCTGCTCACAATAACGGCTTTTTTTTTTCAAAGCAGCAAGTAAACAAAGTCTTAATACTGTAATCCTCTGACTGCAAGGAGACCTTGGAACCAGTGTTAAAAATTCAGCTAATATAGCCCAAACAAAACAGTGAGCACTAGAATATTATGGCTTTGTGAAAGCACAGCTTCTACTGAGACCTAAAGTCACTATAACTGAGAGAGCAGCAACCCTAGTTTAAAATTAAAAACACAAGCCTTGTTTTTATGTAAAGATTTGAGAGGGAAAATTCTTCATATCTGAAGTAAAAAAGGTCACTGAAATAACCAAGTTTCTACATTAATAGGTGAATCGTGCAGTCCTTATACACATCCAGACCAAATCTCAAAGGGTCAAAGTTAATCTGGAGGTGTGTCTAGATTAGGTGCAAGTAAAATGTTGACTTTTTTAGATGAATCATTATTATGAGCATAATAATTTTTATGCACTTTTTAAAATTAGTTTCAAACCCCAGCAGTTACTGGAGATAATGAATCTTAGGAACATAGATAACGTATTTTCCTCCTTACAGATTTATCTTGTTTCGTATAACTTAAAGTGATAATATGCAACTTTTTCATATGTTTAAATCTTCTCCTTGAGCCAGTCTGTGCTAATATGACTCTTTACAGAGTTAATGAAAAGTCACTTAGCCCCATCTGGTGGTTAGATCCGGAATACCACGATTGCAACATCTCCATCGCCATCCCGGTACCCAGGAAGTCACGTGTCTCACGAGGGTTAGGCTAACCCAAAGTGGCTAGCTGTTATGCTAGCTCTGGAGTGTTTTTAGCTCATGATTCCTGATTTTTTCCATCTCTCCCTGCTTGAACACAGCTGATTTCTTTGAAGGAGTAAATAACCGCTCCTGTAGAAAGCTATGAAGGCTGAGGAGACATTTCAACAGGTAGATTTAGGCGTTTAGAAGCTGAAACGATATGCTAACTTGTTTAATGCAGTGATTTAAAACGGACACCAGAGGGAGCCCAAAACAAGCAAAACTGCATATTATCACTTTAAGTAGATACAAAATACAGTTTTTAAATCATGATGTAATTTATTTAGAGAAAAAGGTTATCCAAGCCAACCTGGTTCTAGGAGACAAATTAATCCACCGCCGTGTTAAATCATGAATTAACTGTGATCAATCACATTTAATGGAAAACTGAGTTCAGGTTCAGTACCCACATCCCTTCTGTTTACTGCATCATTTATAAATCACCTCAATAGAACCTGTCTGACAACATGAAGTAGGCTAAAAGACCTCAAAAAGCAACTGTTCTACAGAAACACAAGAATAAGAGTAAGAAAGAGACAAAACAAAAACGGCATCATGGGAGAATTCAAAGCTAAAGCCCCTCCTGACCAACAAGAACACAAAGGCTCGTCTCACATTAGCAAAAACATCTGGATGATCCACAAGACTTCTGGGAAAATATTCAGTTAACTGATAAGACAAAAGTGTAACTTTCTGGAAGGTGTGTGTCTCATTCCATCTGGAGTAACTCCTCAGATAAACATCATCCACAGTCAGACATGGTGTGGTGGTGTGATGGTCCTGGATGACTTTCCTTTAAAAGTCAGCATCAAACACACAGATGCAGGCTTCAGTGTTTGTGTAAACAGAAATGAGAAAATCCAAATAATAGTTGAGTTTTGAATGAATGAATCCTGGGTATTGTGCACATTCTGTCCAGAATCAATAATTTAATAAGCATCTTTGTGACGAGCAACTGTGGCGCTCGTTTTCTTCTTTGACAAACCAGGGCTAAGTGCTTCTGACTGCAGTGTGGTCACACATTTCCAGCTATTTATAATAATGTTTGCAGAAAGTGAAGAGACAACTGCATGAAAGCTATAACACACAGGAAGGGATTTGCATAATCTGCCTGAATCCTTGTAAAAGTCAAACTTTTTCACGTCTTTCCAGAAACGCCATAACCAATTTCTATTATTTGTAAACTGGTTAAATAGAATTGGATCACAAGAAAAAATAATTATGCAAAATATCACCAGAAAGGATCAGTGTTTTAATACTTTTATGTAAAAACCTGCACATTTAGTGATGAATCATAAAAAACACAAAACCGCAGCAACAAAATACTGCAGACTGGTTACATTTACATGCATTATTTTAAAATCTGATCATAATGGAAACACACAAAGCTGTTAGCTTTGTTTACCATCATCTTGAGCACAATAACTTTGTAATCTGAGCTGCTTTTTGCCCCTTGTGTCCACAGTGAAAAGGGAGTTTTGATTTTTTCCTCTCATTGTGTCATTTCGCTCATCCTGTCTTCATTCTCACTGCAGCCTGCTCCTTTCTCTCTGCCTTTCATTCCTCCGTCTGCTCCCTCATACGCACAAATCGGGTTACAGTGTCAGAGCTCTGCTGTTATTGATTTTCTCGTCTGTAACTCATAAGACATTGTCCCATCCCCCACTTTGTAGTCTGAAAGAAACGATCGGTTTATTCGCTGCATTGAAGAAGAAAAGCAAAGCATCTGACGTAAAAAAAAAAAAATTCTCAAACAGAAAGGTGGAAATATTCAGCTTCAGGTGATCCATCATGGCAGCTTGGCCAGTCGAGCTCATAATATTTATTCAGCAGAGAAAATAACCTGTTAACCCTAACCCATGTGAAATAATAGTCTGGCTAATGTTAAAGTTACATTAACATCATATAATTTTACAATATATCTTAGTGCGTAATAACAATAAAATAATAAAATTGGCACCTGTAGTACTTATAAAAGTATAGTAAATAAATAACATGCACTTTACAGCAGGTTGAAGGAGGAATGTACTAATCCTATTAAAGAGTTAGAAATTAGAAACAGGTTTATTAGATTTAGCATTACCACAATGCACTGACATGTTTACAAAAAAGGATATTTTTTATAACCAAGCAGCCATTTGTAAAATTTAAGGGTTTAGAACAGAAAGCGGAGCAGCAGGAACATTCTCAAAGGGCCGTCTGAATGGGAGGAGGATTAGAGACGCTTTATGATCGCTGCTGAATCCACGGCTGCTCTGACACCAGCCAGGGGAAGTGGAAGAGGTGGAGTTTACTTTGTAATTTAATAGCTGCACGTTGACTTTGTAGCTTGTTTCTCTTCTTTCTACGTGTAAAATGTATTCACCCATTGAGATTCATTGCGAGACTTTGCACAGCGTTAATTATATTAAATATCATTCCTTTACTTTAGTGTTTGCATATTGTGCACCACAGACTTTGGATTTGCATGCATGGACTCTGAAACTCAGGTTTAATGTGACAGCTGAGATGGGAGAGACTCTGCATACAACAACTGTTACCTGCACCAGTCAAAGCTTTAAGGAAATGTAAAAGACAGTGTTTAAGAAGGTCCTGGAAGGCTCGTAAAGGTAGAATAAAAGGAATGCAGCAAGATACAGGACAAACTGATTCAATCCGCAAGAGAACTACATGACTGGAGAGAAGGTTTCTTTCCCAGCAAGACAATGACTGAAGCATCCAGCTAAAGCTCCACAGAAACGGCTTGGAGGTTCTGGAGTGACTGGGTCAAAGCCCAGACCTCAATCTATAGAGGACTCATAGCTGAACTTGAAAAGGGCTGTTCACCCAATCCACATGAGGCAGACATCAATGTAGAATAAAAATTACGCCTCAAATACTGTAGTTGCTGTATGAAAACTAGAAGTTGGATAGGAATAATTCTTGAACTGTCAGGAAGCTGAAGGTTCTCACCGTCACACACATACAACTTTATGTTTCTACTGAGTTTTAGGAAGGAGATATGATCAGTTAAAATGTCCTTCATTTCTGAGAGATGCATAGAGTGAAATGTCTACATTTTGAGGTATAATTGTACCAAATTTCACTATTCCTGATTGAACCACATGTTTTGATGTATAATTCAAACTTTTGAAAACTGACTAAACTTTTTACAGATTCACAAACTAACGCTAAGGTTGCTTCAGTGCTTATGAATTAACTTTACTGTGTCTTACATTATGACACTAACTTTTTGCTTTACAGCTCTCTAAAACTAAAATATTGTGCACTGATCTGCGGGGGATTATTTCAGAAAAGTGGGATTCAATAATCCAGAATAAGAGAATCAAACTGGGCCTTACTTCATGAGCGTGTTTATTGTAGATATCTAATGTAAGTCAGACAGGATTAAACGTTTAGATCCTTTCACAGAAATAATTTCTGATCAGCTTGACTTCTAACTCAAACTAAACCAGTCTGGTCTGGACCATAACAGCATCATGAGTTGAGTTTGTTTTAAATAATGAGGAAGGCTTTTCTCCTAATGCTGATGAAGCCTCTGACTGTGTGAGGCAGCAGGAAGCTGGATGTGATGTTGTGGTGGAGCAGGGGGTGGGTGATGGTTTACTCACCTCCTCTGCCTGCTTACGCAGCTGTTTCTCCCGTTCGTACTGGGTGATGAGCTGCTCGTTGTCCTCCTTCAGCAGCTCCAGCTCCACTTCGTGCTCCTGGTTCTCGGTGAGCACCGCGTCCAGGTTCTCCAGGACGTTCACCACCAGCGGCATCAGCTCCTTCACCACCTCCTCGTCGTAGCTGTGGATGAGCCGCTCGAACTCCCGGTAGATGCTGTTGGCCAGGCCCGACACCCGCTCCGACATGACGGTACCGGAGCCGTAGTCGTCCTGGTAGACCACCTCGTCTATCTGCAGCTCCATCATCCTGCCAGCTGTTATCCAAATGCGCTCCACAAAACTAAATCAAGAATAAAATACAAATCAGGCCTGTTGAAGGCGACACTGTCACGGTGCCTGGGTCCGATCAGCCCAGAGGGAACATTCAGTGATTGTTCTTCCTGAAACAGAAAACACTTCGATCACTTTACAGATGCGCCAGCGGCGGCGTGTTGCTTCTGTGCGCATAACCTTGAAACAGAAACCGGTTCCAGTTTTCTGCTTCGGATCGCGCCCCTTCCTGGTCCCCCCCAACCCCACACACAACCATTAACAGCCTCTGTCCGCTACCCGCGGCCCGGTTAGCGCTGCCCTCCCGCAGAACCCGTCTGAGCCCAGTGGATGAGCGCGGATCCAGCCTGCGGTTCGGCCCTGGTCGAGTCCATGCCGAGGAACCGAGCGCCTTCGTCGATGATGCACCTGCTTCTCAGCAGCCGCAGCCATGGACCCCTGCCATGACACAGGCAGTGGAAATAAATAAATAAATAAATAGAAGAATAAATAGCTGAATAAATAATCCCGGTCCTCCTTCAGAGCGCCGTCCCCTCCATGGCCGCTGCTCCTCGTCCTGCGGGCCGCCGACGCCTCTGGGCCGACTCGGGCGGTGATGGTGATGTCTCCCTTTGGGAGAGGCTCTCCCTGCTTCTCAGATGAAGGAGCCAGCTGACCGACTCTGCCTCTGACGTCACACCGTCTGCAATGACTCACTGCGTCAAGTCAGACGCACAAAAACGGGAAAGCAGCTGGAGGATTTCACAATAAAAGCTTCTCCAATGAACGAATAAGGGTTTTATTATGCTGGTGAACAAGCTGGTTCTAATCTTTGGTTGGGATCTGAATCACACTTAAATACTGGGCTCAAAGGGCCAACATTTAAATGTAATTTATGATGTAAAAATAATCCCTAATTTACTGAAACTTTCAACCTCATATTCATCAATGAGTTTGATTTAAGACATACCAACTCAAAAATATTAATTATTATCCCCTCAGCTTTTGGTCCTCCACCTTAAAAGTAAGAACATGCTCATTTTCAAGGGACACCCCCCCCCCCCCCCCC
>SSNR01000107.1:283158-355760 GCA_006937965.1 Callopanchax toddi | reverse complement strand
ACCCCCCCCCCCCCCACATTAAAAAAAGAGTTAATAAAGCCTGTATGAACTTGAAAAAGCAGCTTTCATGTATTCTACCCAACTCAGAACAAACTAAACCTCCCTAAAGCTACAGAGCAGGTTTACATCAATTTTCAAAAAATGCTGAGGCTAACACATCTGGTTGTAAGAGCTAAACTGTATCCCTCAGTCATGTTAGCTGTACTTTAGTATTTTTTCTGTCTTGTTTTAACTGTTCACATGTTTTAATGCTCTAAATCTGCTGTACTGCGTTTTGTGCCGTTGCCAGGACGCTCTTCTTAAAGATATCTTGGATCTCATTGAGTCCATTTGGACGAATAAAGATTTTCTAAAAAGAAACAGATAACAAAATTACTAATGAAGATGATATAACCACAAGCATAAAGTTATAAACCATCTGCAGAGTTGGGAAATTTGAATAATTTGCAAGTTGTTAAAGTTTATTTTTGTCTATAATCACTCAACTCTCAAATAATGCTGTGAAGATATGTTCTGTCAGGGTAAAGCCTGGTCTAATTTCTAGTTACTTTTATATTTACTCTGACAGTCATAAACCGGAAGTTGTTTTCTATTATGGTCAATTTGATTTGTCTCAGCATAAATAATTACAGTCCAAATTTCTGATAATAATGACAGTCTTTAAATATTAAATGACTTCACGGTGCTTATAGGTGGGCGCAGTAGTGTGTGAACACACACTTTACTCATTTTAAACACGTGAAACGAGATTTTGTGTCATAACAGATTTCCTAATAGACTGAAACTAAAACCACCAATTCAGGCTGAGAAAGGGACTGAAAGTGTGTCGCCTTCAGACCTGAGAACTTAGTGCTGCTGCACAAATTTAAAGTCTGGAGACTGAAACTGAACCGCCAGCTTTGTTTCTGGATGAATGGATAGTTTAGGATGCTGACAACTGGCCTTGTTCCTGCTCCAAAACGGCCTTGCACTGATCAGCCATTACATTATGACCGCTGAAAGGCCACATGAGAAACTCCGAGCGGCAACATGGTCAGCAAATCAAACAGATGTTTTACATGGCAACAGAACTCCCCTACAGAACAACACTGTTCCTGTTTAGAGCACCAGCAGGTACCAATTAAAATAATAAGGCTCAGTGGATGTGAAAAAATTAAAGAATATCTCCCAAGAAGTATTAATTATAAGTTTTTCCCCTTTCAGTTAGAGTAGCGTGGCTCAGGCTGTATAAACAAAACATTAACAATGGAGACAAAAACTGGTTAATGAAGCAGAAAATCTGCCTCAACATAAGAGAATTCAGCTCCCAAGATAATAAAAACTTCACAACCTCCCCCATACTGAACAGAATAAACTGACCACTAGGACTCTGCGATTACATTTCTGATAACACAAATGTACCGATGTATTAACACAAAAGTGTCAAGTCAAACAGAAACCAGTTAAATATACAATTTATTGAATAATGAAACACGTTTGCAGTTATTCCTTTATAATAACTTGAATATTCCCTGATTGAAGTAATGTGGGATTTCTCAGCCTGATCTGTCAGACTTCAGGATTCTTTGCTATGTAAATTCTAATTAGTCAAATGAAATGAAACACAAGGTCATTTGTAATGGATTACTAGTCGTTTCATATTTATAGAGTTTTTAAGTCATCTAAAAGATAAACCATTTATCAAGAAACAAACTGGAAATGAGGCGTGTTTAAAAGAAACTTTAGTTTAAGGAATTAGTTTAGAATCAGAATGATTTAACCTAAATAAGATGGCGTTTTGATAAATACCTGTTTGAATCATTATTCTAAGAACTCAATCTGCACATTAAAACAATAAAATACTAAATATAATGATTCTTTTGTAGCATAAAATAGTCTAATAGCATTTTGTCCGACATAAAAATAATTCTCTTTAAATTTGGAGCACACACACTTGGATTTAGTGTCAAACTTACAAATATGTGCATTGAACATCAGGTAGCCTAGATGCTTCTGCAAGGCTTCAATTTAGTCACAATGGAATCTAAATATTCATAGGAATGCAAACCAAAAACAGTACATGCAAAACATCAGTTTTATTGCAACACAGGTTGGTAGGTTTTCATTCTTCTGCAGCACTCATTGCCAGCCAGGCACATCAGCACAGAGGGACAGGCCTGCATCAGAATACCTCGAATGTGCGTAATGGTGCGAGTGAAATAATCGATGAGCCCGCCTGCACTCAGGTAGGCCGAGAGCTTGTCCAGAGTTCACTTGTCTTCAGCCGTTTTAATTTAAAACATAAACAAGAGGCCTACCCCAAGCAAATACAAAGGCATGTTCTTGGGTACTGCAAACAATGAGACAGCAAAGTACCTGCACAATACATTCACATTAAACCAAACTGGAATCTCTTTTATTTTCCCATTTTGTGTCAATTTTTGATTAGATTGTCCTCTGACAGCATCTGACACATTACAGAATCATTAAGGCAAAAGGATGCTAAGCTGATAAGGCTTCTGATTATACAGCCACTAAGTGTAATACTTCCAGATAGATTTAATGAGGTTATTCAGTGAGAATCTTGATCTTTCTTACAACAAAGTCCCAAACACAGAGGAGTAGATCCTCCAACTCTTCTGGCTGAATAGCTACAAGCTAAATTTGAAACAAGCTGATCCATTTTTTAACAAGTTCAGTCACATTTAAATCTAGGTCCATTAAACACTAGTCCCAACACTTCAACCGTTCTTTAAATTCAAAAACATTTTCAAAAGTGGCAAGTCACACTTTCAACTATGCTACATTTGTACATGCAAGAGTGACTGCAAAACTGAGATTCAACAGTGTCACAAAGTGATGAACTAGGCAGCTGATCAAAGTTTAAGTGATTGTATTACTGCAGGTTTCAATGAAAAAGAATAAACAGAATCAGACAAAGAGCCAGGAATCAGAAAAGGTGTGAAAAGCTGAGAAGAAAACATCAAACCAGAAATTTGATATGGACAAGAAAAATTCCAATCTAGATTTAGGGTTTTGGTTTTTGACATAACCATCGTGAGCGGAGAGCAGGAATGGGAGAGAATTAACGGAGAAGCAAAACAAACGAGAGACGATCTGGGAGAAGTGTGAGCTCAGCTGGTCAGTAGAAAACCACACTCGACTTTCCTCCTGGGGGGTTGAGGACCCTGTTGTGAGAGCGAGGCTTGGGTCCCAGGTGAGGCTCGTGTTTCTTCATCTGCTCATCGTCGGGTGCTGAAGACGGAGGCTGAGGCTGTGGAGGAGGTGACGCAGCTGCAGGCTCTTCCTTGACTGGAGCAGGAGCAGGAGCAGGAGCAGGTGCTGGGGGAGCAACTTCTTCCTTCACCTTTGGTTGGATGACTTTGGCTTCAGGTGCTTAATGAGAGAATAAAACACTTCAGCTTAAAATGAAACTAAGAGAACAGTTTAACTAAACTTCAACTCTTCACCTGAACTTTAAGTCTATTACCAGTTAACAAGACTGACTTCAGAGCTTCAATTCCTGCAGTTAAAATATTCTGTGTTTTGTACAAGCCTAATAATTTTAAAAAGTTAACATTCACTCACCTGGTGATTTGGGTTCTGATCCAACAGACAGATTGTCCTGTTAAAATAAATCCAGGTCAATAAAACATATATGGTAGCAACTTTACATACAATATTATCCAATAAACTTCAACCTCACATAAAATATGTAAAACAAGCAAGGTAGAACGAAGCAGTGGGGTGTTGGGAGAGGCAAGAAACTTCTTCTGTTCAGCACCTTATATTTAACTTACTGTGTTGAGGTGGTGTGGGGAAACAGCGCTAAAACCACCTTATGTTCACTACAAAGGTGAGCAATAAGGACGGTTAGTCATGCTGGATGCCATAAACATACAAATAGCTTGTTCATATAATTACAAACATTAAAGATTTAATAAAATTTAGGGCTGCAGCACTCATGCACAGCAAAAAAATGCCTGATGATAATATTTAAATAGGGAGATACTCTGGTGTTGTAATACCTTCATGTTATACTATATTGTTATACACTGCAGTTATTATGCTTTGATATTATTACAAATATTTTAAGCGTGACAATTTAGGTGTGGGTAAACTATGTGTCTTCTCCTTTTCAAACTAATTATTAGTTTATTGTGTTACTTTTATATATTTTGAACAGTTTTATATGTTAATGCCATTTTATTTTTTTACTTTACTGTTATTCTTTCTTTCTAAACATACCAGAGTTTTAAATTCTTGTGTTGAGAAAGCTGTACCGTATCCTACCTTTGGCTTGTTTGGGTGGCTCTTGCATGTGCTTTGGACAGGTGTGCTCTCTGCAGACCCAAAAATGCCACTGGATGCTCCACCTGGAGGTACGGGTCTCTGTGGCTGAACTGGAGGCTCATCAAATATTCCACTACTCTTCCCACCTACAGAACATATCACCAAATCAAATTTACATTTGGCTGCTATGACCGTATCCTGATGACGCCGTTGGATAGAAACCAGCAAAAATTAATCTGACATGTATTCTCATTCAGCAGCACTCCAGGTGTATAATCAAATTAGAATCAGAATTAAATCAGTGTTGGACATTGACAAACCATTTAAAACGACAATTTCAATCAGGCCATCGAGGAACATTTAACAAGGCTCAACAGTCCTCATCTAATAACACATATCATATTTCTGCATTAGCCTGACATGAAAACTTGGCGTTTACCAATTACATGACAAAATCCAGAGGTGGGTTTTCTGCAAGTCAGACTGTTTATACTGGAATTATCACATTAAAGTAGCAATTTTCACACCCTGGACATGCAGAAGAAAAAAGGCTTTGACTGCTGAGGCTCTGCACATGTTTTAGCTTTGACAAAAAGGTCTGACCTGGAGGATTGGAGCGCCTGGATACAGTCTGGGGCTCTTCTGGTGGAGCAAAAACTTTGGAGGCCATCTTATTAGGTCTTCTTGAAGCTGCAGAATCATCTTCGTAACCACCAAAAAGGTTACTGGAGCCACCACCAGGAGGCTGCAGCACCCTGCAGAAAAAAAAAAAGCAATAGGCCGGTTTAATAAATATATATGCATATATTGATTTAAGCTGGATAGTATTTCTTTACCATGAAGGATGGAAATAAAAGGATTTTTGATTCATTTATTTGTATTTCAGCCCAAATTCACAAAAACAATTGAAAAAAGTGTTTATTATTATAATTACTCTCTGCAAGTATGTTCTTATTTTGCATTGCCCTCCATTACTTCTGCTACTTCTAAAGACTAAACATATGTGCATCCCGTAGCAAGTTTTTTTTTGTTTTTTTATCAAAAAGTTAATGCAAGTAAAGATGCCAGAAAGAGAGTAAAACACAAGGGCAGAGTATGATAAAAAAAAAAAGCCTCAGTTATTTCCAGTTATGACACCCACACATTCTGTGTTGCAGCAACACAGATATTTTTTCCACGTGGTTCCATTCCAAGCATAGACATTCCTGGAGAAAACGACACAGGGAAATCTTCTTTAACCTTCTGGCTCCCACTGCAGCTCTTCTCTGCTTTTTTAGCAGCATGGTCTATCCATGTTTTCTTCATGTGACTGACTAAGTTTAATTAGTTGGTGTTTTAAATTAATTAGTTATTGTTGCAAAAATATTTGATATAATTCTTCTAAATAGGCCCAAACATTTTTATGGAAGTCTATAAGCAATTTTTGTCTCTTAAACTCAGAGGTTTTAATCATCACTGAACAGAACAACTTTAAATGCTGAAGTAAATCTGCAGTCACCTTAAAATGTGAACTCTGGATAGTGTAATCATGTTAAATAATTATTTAAATATTGACTAAAGTAATCGTGATTCTTAGTTTTTTTATAGTCAAGCAGCTCAACCATGAGGCTTGCTTTGTGTTATATAAAAAGATTCAGAAATTTGAGACTTGAGCTTTTAAAAAGTCTTTTTAAAGCAGACTATTGTTTATAAGGCTACAGTTACTAAAGATGCACTAATTCTGATTTTGAGTATAATTTTTGTGCAGCGCTGACCAGCAGACACAGATTTAAGCAGATTTCAATGAATTTCAGAGCCTGTTGGTGTAAGTTAGCACTTAGCAATGGTGAAGCAGATCAGGAAAATTTGACTTTTTAATGCTGCTTACCATGATGCCTTTAGGACCTTGAAATAAAATAAAAATGTTGAGATTCAGATCAGCTGATCGGCAGTGCTGAAAATGGGCTGATTCTGATCACCAGCTGATTTTTGGATCATCTCCAAATGGTTTTCTTTATAATATAAAGTCCAAAAACTGCTCCCTGAGAAGAGGCAGAAATAAGTAGTGTTATTTTTAAAATGTCTCTAATTGTAGGAGTAAAACGTGTCATTTTTTCCCCCGAGTAGTAAATACCATGGGCCTGGTATTTATATATGTGTGTGACTGAGCAACAAGACGTGTTGCAAACACAGTAAAATAATAGGTTATCTGATTATACACCAGGGAATTAAGCTGTACGTCTGAAAACTGTTTGTTAGTTTGATAGTTATGTTTCCCAAGTGACACGATGAAGGTCTAGCAGCTGACAGTTTAGTGAAGTTTGCTGGAAAACTAGTGCTGTCGTGAAAACCACTCGTGTAACAAGAACAATGTGACCACAACGCCGTTTGGAGAATACAAAGAGGAGCTGTCTGAAGAGCATTTCCCACTTCCGCAGCAGACAACGCCTGGCTGGTAGCTCGAAGGCTACCTTGACTCTTGAGATTATTAACATTTAATCTAACATAAAGCTAAAGCTAAACACCCACTATTGATTTTAACATGCTAGCATACTAACAGAACACGTTTAGGGCTGAAAATATCAGCAGAAAAGTCCTAGAAATAACACTAACCTACATGTTGTAACTAACTAGCGTCTACATAGTTAAAAGGCCCGCTTCCTCGGTTTAACAATGCTACATTCATCACCTGGAACTTGGTTTTGAACCCGTGTCAAACCCTTGAAACGTGTTCGTCGAAGTCATAGTGGTTTTGGTTGGAGCTTTCAAGTTTCCGAAGACAACTTCGTCCTTTTGCCACCTAGACGACCAGCAACTTCCCTCCTGCCTGCGCCTGCCCTAAAACTCCCTACGAATCTGAAGCCGCCCAACTGTGATACACAGGATATTATTGGTCGACGGCCAAGCGGGTGCGCTCGGTTAATTTCACCTCGAGTCACTTAAGGAAAATAGATTAAAGTAAAACGTCCTGTCGCGGGTTTTATACACAATAATTTATTGTACATAAAGTGCTGATGGTTATCTTGTTACATATGGATTAAATATGTACAGTCAAAAAAACAATTCTTTATAAAGCTCAAACACTCCGCCCTGCTAGTTTTCACTAAGAATTTAAACAATCGCACCCATGTCTAGCACTTTTAAGTGTGGCGTTTGGTTTTTATGGGGATAAACTGGTCTACTTAAAGTTTTAAAATGCATCCAGTTTTTTATAATTGTATATTGTAATTATAAATTGGGTCTGTCTTATTGTTAACATGGTAAGTTTGAACCATGATTAAAAATTACGGGTTTTTTTTAGCCGTCGTTTGAGTCATTTTCGACACACGCTTTTGACTATATCAAACGCACCCTCTAAATTCCAACCACTGATTTGGTCTTCAAACGTCAATCATTTCCTGGGCGGACCTAACGGAAATACAATTTACTTTCGTTTAAAAAATAAAGTCATCCTCAAGCCGCCTGTAATTATTAAATATGGAAGATTAGATTATCAAAGAATTAAGTAGTTTTGAGTTTATAATGTTAGAAAAAGTTTACAAGGCATGACAGGAAGGGGATGAAATATCCGGGTATCTTTAATCAGTAATTAGTCGATTCTCCTGTCAGTCACAAATTCTTGTTCCGCCCTCTAGTATTTTGAACCAATCACTAGCTTTGTTTTGAGTTGTAGTAGGCGTGCCAATGCGCGTGGACAATCGATCGTCGGGAGCTGTCAGCGGTACCAGGCTGTAGGGCTAACCTGTAGGTTAGCAATGCTAGTCTGCCTCTTTTGGGAATACCACTGGGAAGCTTCTACTTCAGGTATTACCTATACTTTTATGAGTTTATCTGTATTAAAAACTGTTTTATGATTTTTATAGAACAGTTTTTATGTAGTAAGGAGTTTTTATCACGTCTGAGCTTGTTTCAGTGTCTGACGGAAAATGTTAGCTTAGTAGCAGCCATGCTATGAAGGTACACATGAACGGTAAGGATGCACGAAGGAGAACAATTTAGTATAACTACACGTGTATAAGAGTTGTGAGTAATTATACAACACCAAATGGCACTTTTAAGCATTATTGAACTTTTGATATAATGCAAACTTGATGTGAGAACTTTGAAATCTCAAAGTTTCTTCAACAGTGGATTTCAGGGCTAAAAAGTAACACAACTAGAATAATGTTAGATTCATGTGTAATAAATGATAGCTTAACGTCAGAGAGATTATTTTAAACAGCAAAAATACGTACAACATCCCCGTTAACGTCGATACATTTTAGATTTCAAGTGTTTCAAAAATTAAAATACAAGTTTAGTTTCAGGCTTTCACGGCTAGTTATTTGTAGTTTTGTTATAGGTGTGATTTTTTTTAGACAGTTATTTTCAAGATATCACTAATAAAATTGCTTTAAATGTTTTGTTGGAGTTCAGAAAGGATGCTTTCCACGGCTTTTTCAGTCTACTTTTGTTTTATTTCTTATAATTTATTTTATTGGTAACTTTTTCTTCTTTTCCATCACTTTACACTGCCCTTCTTATTGTGATTATTGAATAACTATAAAGCAGAAAACCAGCACATGTATAATATTAGTATTGTGTTATTTCTACATTATTAAATAGTTGTACAAATGCAATGCCTCTGATCTCAATGTCTCCTTCGCACACACATCTTGAGCCTGATTTAGACATTTTATTCATTTTATGTGAAGAAAATTCTTCTTCATAAAGTGTTGTCACGAATCCTTTCAAATGCAAGTTGTGTATGAAATCATATATATTACAGAGATATTTTTCAGGTGGTGGTGACGTATATCAGGTTAATATAAGTACTTATCAATTCAAATAAGCTCATCTGACAGGAACTTTTGGTAAATATAAATTCCCTTCACTGCAAGCAGTGACTATCTTATGTTTTGAAGTGTTTTTATAGTTTTATTTGTTGTTACAAAGAGGCATTGAGTAATGTAGCTGATAGAAAACAGTTGAACTGCGCAGAGTTCAGCTCAGTCGAAGCTGGAGCAAGGAGAGGGCAGAAAGCGGAGAGCTCGGTTTCGGCTTTATTATGCTCAGTTTGATCAGTAATTACCACTCAAAGCGGTAGGACTCATGGTGAAGAGAAAGAAGACGTCGCCTACTTCTGAAGAGCTTGAAAATGGGTAAAAACTATTTGAAATAAACACTTTATTTGGAGGTCGAATGCATCGAGGGGTTTTCGTTGTCGTTTCTGCAGGGCGCTAAACTGAAAAGCGCTCGCTTTTGAATTTAGTTTAAATTATTAGGGTATTTGTGCACGTTAGAAACGAAATACGCTTGGCAAAACACGGTCGCCAGTCAGTGAACAATTTAATTTGTTAAATTGAATTAATAAGAGTGTGTTAAATTGATATATTTGGTGTTGTTTTGACGGGACTGAGAAGGGGATTTGAAACAAACAGCGGCGGCCATGTTGAGAGACAGTAAACGTCGTCTTTAGAAGTTAATTTTGCTCTCAGATTTGCTCCTAATGTGACAAATTTCTCTGAATGTGCCTTGGCAGCATGACACCAGGCTCCAGGGAGGGGATCGGTGTCGATGGGAGGCATAATCCGTCCAGAAAGCCCGAAGGTTGCGACGAGGAGGAGAGCGGAGAGCAGGCGAGCGAGGAGCGCAGTACAAAGGGAGACGACCGAGTGGAAATACTTAATCCATCAGCCACGGGTCTCGGCTCCGGTTCATCCCCGGTTCCCCTTGGCTCCCCGCCGAACCGAGCCGGGCTAGGTTCGAACCAGCAGCCCCACACCTCAACGGAACCCGCCCCTCCGTGTCACGACCAGCATCACTTTCTACGATCAAGCGTTCGACCTCCGAGCAAACGGATACGGAAGGATTCAATCGGATCGACCATCAACGGACACGGCGGGGCAAAATCGAAAGGTACAGTGTATGATCAGCCCAAAAAGAGCTGGATTAACAGTCACTTTTAACTTAGTGTAGTTTGTTCATCAATGATGTCTAAAATAAAACCGCCTGGATGATTTATATCACTGGGACACTGACAGGGTTTTACACTTCCAGCACTTTCAGCTGAAGTTGCAACATCACCCAGTGAAAAGTAGGAGAGGCCAGAATTTCTGTTTCTATTAGGATGCCACTTGACTGTTTTTAGCCTCAGTTTCATGGAAACTCTCCACAATGACATCTCAGTGTTTCAGAAGAATCAAATCACAGATTCAGAGCATCAGCATTTCAACAGGCAGAGAAAAGCAGCTTTATTCTGGAAAGCTGTTTATTTTTTACACTTTTATTTAAGAATATAACAGAAGGCCTAAATGACCACACCTTCCTCAGACAATCGTTTCTTTGATCTGCTGAATAATCATATCACACCAGTTTGCATTTTAGGATTTTTAATCAAATGTTTGATTAGCAATTGTAAATCCTGTCAAAATCTTGTAGGGTTCATCCCTTGCATAGCTGTAAAAATTGCGATGACTTATTGTAGCAGCACATTGTTTGACAGAGACAACAATTGTGAAAAAACTGCATGAAATTTCCCCATTAGACACCAGTTAGATACAGGTGAAACCCCATCACCATCATTCAAAGTTTAAACAGATCACAGAAAGTTGGGCTTAAGATGACTGAACTGGTATCATGATATCCTGTTTGTTTTTTTACACAGTCAGTTTAAATTTTTGTGATTTTGGTAGATTTTCTACAGTGTGTGTAATTAAGTCAACAAGGTCACTCTCTAACTTTTAAATTGGCTAAAACAATTTCACAAAATCACATTTATTGCAAACAAACTCTTAACTGACACATTTTGTATTACAAATACAAATTATACATCAAAACGTAAACATTTTGCCACCTTTCACCCACTGTGTCCTTCAGTGATTTAGGACTTTAGGACCAGAGCTCCCAAGCTTCAGTAGGTTTCAGTTTGCAGTGAAAGCATTTTATTAACTAGTTATATCTCCAACATAAAACGTTGTTGAAACATAAAGACTCACATGTTTGACCATCGGAGCCTTCTGCTGCTCACAGTTCAATCATTTTTGTTCAATAGCTTCAAGTTTTCAGCAGTTTATCGGAGGCTTACTTTTCCTGTCTGCCTCTCATTAGGGTGGATGTCAGAGAGTAACTAACACAGGTTTGTGGTTACCGTGGATTTTTATGCAGTAGCTGAATATATCCATTGGAAATTTGCTAGTTTTATTTTACTTTTGTTCATCTCAACAAAAAGCACCAATAATAAAATGTCATTTCAAAGAATCTCATTTAAAATTCAAATGTTTCTGCTAGAATTCACCTTTTTCTGTAGGTTATGATGTGATTGATTAGCTTTAACAATGACATGAAGATTTCTGAGAATTAAACAAACTAGAGATGCTGTCTGAATATGCATCTATGTAAATGATGATCATCCTATGGGTTTCTTTCTGTTTCACCAATAAGAAGAAACCTTGAAAAGTAGGACTTGAGAAGTGGGACAAGAGCATCCTGTATGTGTGAAAACTTAGAGCAGAGTGCCATCTGTTCATCAGAAATCCTGTTACCGAGATGCCGCCACTTAAAAACCCATGTCTCTCTAGCTGAGGAATATTTAGTTTGGGCACTGGTTCAGAAAAAATATTTTTAGTTCTTTTTGTTGGCTCAGCTGCAGTTTTTCTGTTTTTAATATTTGGCTCAATAAATGGATTGGCCTTTGATTAGACAGAAGTAAATGCTGTGTGATAAATTTAGTGTGCTCTGACAAGTGTGACTGGTGTATTTTTTATGTTGTTGTTGGCAAAGAGAAAGTGACAAATTGTCTTTTTTATAAATGTATTTAGGTCATTTTGACAGCTTGACCAAAATAGCTCCACTTCCACTGATATGATGCTATTTTGGTGCACACCTTTTCCTGAAGCGACTGCCTGTGAATACATTCACCTTTGTAAAAGAACACCGTCTTCTGCTTTAGTACCACATTAATGCCTCCTGGCATTGTGCTCTGTGTTTGGGTAGAATTGGCCGTTGGAACCCACTACGGGTTGGTTTTGGATCAGTATGCTAAACCTGGCCTGATTGCTTTTCCTGCCTTCTTGCCAGAGCTGAACCACAGAGTGAGAGGAGCTCTGCAGGTTGTGCTGTAACGGCAGTCTGTTTTTTTATATGTGCATATATTTTAACACCCTTCAAATCACACATTTCAGAGTAGTATAGCAACCCAAGTCTTCCGTTTGCTTGTGTTTTTTTCCTGAATCTCTGATAAATGTGTTGTTTCTGTATAACACAGGAGCAGAGAATGGATCTACCTCCCAGGGGGCTGTGGGACAGTCTGTGGCCGGCTCCACAGGAGGAGTGTCGAAGGCATCTAAGGGCCAGGGGTGTGCTGAGAAGGAGGAGCAAGCTGGAAACCAGAAGAGAGCCCGTCGGCAGTGGGAGTCATGGAGCGCAGAGGACAAAAACAGCTTCTTTGAGGGGCTTTATGAGGTGAAACGTGCACCTAATTTAAACCTAGTTGTAGCTGCACATTCACATGTAGATTTATTGAACATTTACACCAAACGTTACCACCATCTTACTGTTCTTGCTTTCAGCATGGGAAGGATTTTGAGGCAATCCAAAACAACATTGCCATGAAGTACAAAAAGAGAGGAAAGCCAGCAAACATGGTGAAGAACAAAGAGCAGGTCCGGCACTTTTACTACCGCACCTGGCACAAGATCTCCAAACACATCGACTTTGCCAATGGTGAGCACCACTTTTTCACTGTCGTGCAAATAAAGCAAGACTCGTTTGGTGTTTGTGAGACTTTTACAATCTCATCTAACCTGTCAGTTATCAGCTTGCTTTTGTGTTTTCCTTGGATTTTAACGGGACTTTAGTTTGTATCATTCACCTAAGATGGCAACAAACAACAACAAATCACCTCACATTTCAATCAACAACTTATTAGATCAGATCCCATGTTGATGTTTATGTAGCATGTTGTTATGTACCCTAGTTACAGAAATACAGCTGATAAGGCTAAACCCATTTCCTCATCTAAAGCTTGTTATGCTGCTGTCTTGTTATCTTTGTGTAGCAGTCCTACTCCAGACTTGTGACTCTGTTTCTTTTCAGTTTACTCCCGTGTGCTGAAGAAATCTTCTCAAGAACTGTACGGTCTCATCTGCTATGCTGAGCTTCGTAAAAAAGTTGGAGGATGTAAGAGAAAGCTGTTTATTAATTTCTTCTGTTGTTCTGCTGTTGTTTGGTTGGGACACAAGGGATGTGATTAAACCTGTTGTGAGGGACGGCTGCCCCAAAGGGACAGTGACATAACCAAGTCTCTGGCTTCCTGTTTGCCTTTTACAGTGATGGATGAGAAGAATGTGGCCAAACTGAACGAACTCATCCAGCAAGGGTAACTCCTAACCAAAGTCTACTAGTAGTAGTAACACAAATCAAGGGAGTTATGATGGTTTATTTGACAAAATCGTGTTTCTCCAGAGCCACTACTGTGCGCTCCAAAGGGAGGAACCTGCGAATCAAAGCACCCATGTGCCGCGCGCTGAAGAAACTCTGCGACCCAGACGGTGAGCATCCACATGTCGACACCGAGCAAGAACACACACAAAACGAGACAAATGTTAAGTCAATGTCAGCGCCTGAAAATACGACAAGAAAAAAGAGAACACAAATGGTGAGACGTAGTCTGTGGGGGCAGGATTTTGGCAAAAAACAATTCTGTGTGGGCTAGCGGTGTTTCCACGGTAACTACGGGTGGAAAGTGAGGAAGAGCAGGAGGAAGATGGAGCTGGCTGTTCTGACCAGCTGTCACCAGTCTCTCTCTTCAGTAACCTCCACTTTGTACATCTGAGTGAAATAGTTCAGATTTAGAATAAAACCAGACTCCCACTGCACACGTCTGCCATTATTGTTGGGTCTAAAGCTCCCCTTTTACAGCTTGTACAAGATTAGGACTCTGACAGTGTGAAAGACATAAAAAAAGAACGTGGGCAAAGACTAAGTTTTATTGTTCCACTTTGGAGATGGGTTTATAACTAAATTTAAACTTGTGAGAGTTAAAACGACACACCGTGCCACACTAGACATGATTCTGTTTTATTAGAGAGGCCACGTGTCTTTGATAGACTTTTACCACATGGTTCTAGTATGCTTTAAAGTGGATGCAACATAGAGTTTAACATTCTAACACCACTATTCATGAAGTAGTGAATGAGTGAACATGAAGGGAACCATGCTTTCTCTGAGCATCTCCATGTTGCTGTAGGTGTGAGTGATGAAGAAGACCAGAAGCCAGTGCGTCTGCCTCTGAAGGTGCCCGTGGAGCTCCAACCTCGCAGTAACCGCTCCTGGGCCCGTGTTCAAAGTCTAGCCCACAATCCTCGCCTCAGGTAATGCACAACAATAACCAACTGTATATGTCATCATTCTTCTGCTTTTACTATTAAACACACACTAATTTTACTGCTGATTTTTTAAAATCAGATTTTAGCACGTTTATGTGATTTTCTCTTTTTGTTGTTTTGTTTGCTTGATCCAGACCACTAATGTGACTATTCTGAAATGGTGATGTGTTTTCCACAAACACAGGATGAGTCCTTTAAAATGAGTGTTTAAGAGCTGATCACCACCAGTGTGTGAATGTTTTGGTGAATGGGTGAATGACTTGTGTTGTGAAGCGCTTTGTGGGTTGTAGAACTCTAGAAAGCGCTCTATAAATGCAGGCCATTTATAGCTTGATGATGAAGCTAGAATGTTATGAAAAAAACCAGTGTCCAACCTAACCAGTAACAGGCCTGACTTAATGCTGGGACCAGACTTCCCTAGTACAGGGACTGAATGGCCCTTAACAAAAGACCATCCACCCCAGTAGTGTTGTCAAAAGACCCAGTTCTTTGGTACTAAAATAATTTAAATGTTACGGTTCCAGGTTTTCTGAGGTACTGGTGGTACCGACCAGCCGGCCCGGTTCTCTCTGCGCTATTTGATCATTTTCAGACATTTTCATGGATTAAAATCACACACCTGTGTGTGTGTGTGTGCGTGCATGCGCCATCAGACCGCTCTGTATTGGCGAGTCGCTACAGCTGTCGGCTGCGAGGAGCCGTTTCTCGCTGCTGGCCGCTGATAGACACCTGGAGCCTCATTTATAAAACTTGCTCACGCAAAAACGGGTCAGAAAGTTACATACGTTTTCAGACTTAGAGACCTGAACACACACACGACGTGTGCCCGGCACACACACAAGATCAACTGTCACACTCCACCCGCGTCTCTGAACCGAATAAAAACGAGAATTTGAATGAAAATATCTTGCATTTAGGAGTTAAATCACAGTCTGTTCATGTCTTCAAATGGTACAACTGCACTTATTGATGCATTATTGTGATCAGCTGTGTATTTATGACGTATGAATACTGCACTCAGAGGCACTCGTGCGTAATTGATCCGCTGCAGCGCTCCAGACTCCAGACAGGGAGATAGAGTTCTCCAGATGATCCAGACTGGCTGATCAGCTGGTTTATTCTGTAGATCAGTCTGGATTTATGATCTGAACTGGGCCCAGTATCAGATAACTGAACCATCAGAACCATGCAATCCTCTGCAGCTTATTTTAACACTCAGGTTCTCTGAACCGCAGTGGAGGAGGAAACGGTTGAGGAACAATTACAATATTTTTTCAAAGGAATGAAATAATGCTGCTGAAAATGTCATTATTATAATTTTTCTAATTAATAAGTGGCGGATAAATAGATTATGACTGGAATTTTTTATTTTTTTTTTTTTTACCGTCCGTCAAAATGATGCAAAACAATAAAGTCTAGCGCGACCTCTGATTTACTTCAGTTCATGTTTTTGTTTTGCTTTGGTACTGAAATTGGTACAGAGAACCGTAGATTTTCACTGGTATCGGTACCGTGACACCACTACACCACACACTCCTGGAGCGCCCCCCACAGGATGCCCCTGGGGACACAGTCATAGATCTTCTCCAAATCCACAAAACACATGTGGACTGGATGGGCAAACTCCCATGACCCCTCCATCAACCTGGCAAGGGTAAAGAGCTGGTCCACGGCCAGGACAGAAACCACATTTCTTCTCCTCAGCTCAAGACTCAACTATCAACCAGACCCTCACTTCAGTACCCTGGAGTGGACCTTTCCAGGGAGGCTGAGGAGTGTGATTCTTTAGAGTTGGAATACACCTTCAGGCCCCCCTTTCTTAAAAAGGTGGACCACCTCCTCGGTCTGCCTCTCCACAGGAAGTGCCCCCTCCATGTAATGTTATTCAGACGTGTCAACCAAGACAGTCCTATAACATCCATCACCTTGAGATACCCAGGATGGATCACGTCCACCTGAGGCTCCGCTGCAGTGTGTAGTTGTCTGACTACCTCAGCAACTTCTGCCCCAGAGATTAGACAGTCCATCTCAGGTCTCTCGGCTCTGGTTCCTCATCAGGATTCATGTTGGTGGATGAGGAGCTCCTCAACGTATTCCTTCCACCGCTCCATTATATCCACAGCTGATGTCAGCAGCTCCCTATCCCCGCTGCAAATAGCTCTTTCTTTCATTAAACCTGGATCAGGTGGTGACTGTCTTGGTCAGGCAGTGTGTGTGTGTGTTCCTTGCCTAATTTCTTAGTTACTATGAGGACACAAATGCTGCTCTTAACACAGCAGTTTGGAAATCAAGCCTTTTGTTTTGTCTTTTCCAACACAGGATGGTGGTGGAGCTCCACAGGAAAGTGTCCAGCCTCATTGAGTATCTGAAACAAAAGTGGGCTTATCAAGACCAGCGGATTGTATCCTTTAAATATAAAAGAAATATGTTTTCCTATTAGTTTCCATTATCAAGCATGAATACAATGTTTGTTTTGATAATACACGTTTTGCTGACTGTGTTGTCCTTGAGATGAACTTCTTTCCTTAACACTGATGCTTCAGCTTAAGAGTCTAATAGAGAGAGAGGCTCTAGAGGGCGGCCAGTCCAGCACCACCTCCCCCAGCAAAGTTCAGCAGGAGGAGCTCATTCTTTTCCCAGCTGAGAACAGCACCTTGACTACACTGCCTGGTGTGGCACGGGTGGTTCACTCTAAGGCCTCCTGCACTGTACACTGGCTAGAGAGTGGGAAAAACAGACCTAATGCCAAGGAACTGCCAGCAGCCCAGATATTGGGGATCCACACAGCACCGCCACCACGGAGTGGCAGCAAATCTGGACGGGGGAGCGCCGCTGTGGCTAATGCCCCGGCAGCTGTGTTGACTGATGCTCGTCGGACGGAGCCCTCTAATTCTGAACCATCACCTGACGGTTCTTCAAAGGTAGAAGAGAAGAGACCTCAGTCTCTATCTGTTTCTTCTCAGCAGACTCTTAGAGATGAGGGTAATGGGGTTGGATGTTCAGAGACTAGTAAGGCGTGCACTGGTGGGGAGGCCGATGGCAGTTTAGCGGCGAGCAAAAGCACAGATAAATTGTGTGGTGGTGGTGCAGAGAGCTCATCAGAGCAGTATAAAGAGGAACAGAACAGTGTGACCTCATCTCCAGACTCTACCCCAAACTCTTCAGCAAAACCTCCAGTTCCCAGCTCAGAGGAGGGTGTGCCACAGGGCTCTGCACTGCCTGCTAAAGAACGGACTGTTGAACACATCAGAGAGGAGGGCTGGAGCGCCCGTGACGAGGAGAATGTCACTCTGGCTGAGCTCTATCTGATGTTTGGGAAGCCGGGCAAGCTGCTGCTGGAGTATGAGTGGCAGCCAGCTGCAGTTCCTACCAGCAGCCAAGAGAATGGACAAGCTGTGGTGCAGACCAAGCCTGACAGGACACACAGAGTTTTGCGCTGCCTGCTCAAGCTGGTTTCCACTGAGGTCAATCCTAAACCTTTGGTAAGACATCCGTACGTTTCCATCAGGGTTTAATTTTGTGTGTTGTTGGTTCAAGTTGGTAGTGTTCATCCTGAGGTTGAAGAGCTAAAATTCTTGCATCTTAACTCCATTTCAAGCACTCATTCAGAAGAAATCCTCTACAGAAAATAAAGATCGACCATAACTGATCACGAGGGTTTACACAGATTATTTTAGCAGAGAAACTGGAGGTGATTGGTTTGCTCCATGCTACTTTTTAAGCTGTAATGCTTTTTCTTTATTCGGGTTCTATTACTCGTTGTCATGCAGCTGTTTCTTCCTACGTTTTCTTTTTACCTTTAGTGATCCTGACTAACAACAGTCATCAGTAAAGAGTGTTGTGTATTTTTGCCTACAGGCTCCTGAGATGTGCTCCACAGCCACATCGCCACTAAAGAGCCAACAGGAGGAGCAGAACCAGGCCCTCACTCCTCCAGCGAAAGGCCCAATTTCTGGAGTTCGCAGCCCCAGCTGTGGTCGGCAGCAGGCATCTGTCCGAGCCGCAAGGATGCACACACCTGGTGTTTCAGGTATTTGTGGTAGAAACTGCTGCTATAGGTGCTAAAATGTGTCTTGACTATGGCAAAACACTGGATTGACTTACAGCTGTTAAAGGCTCAAACGGGGAACCTGTTCCTTCTCCCCCATCAGGTGGGCGTAACCTCCCCCGCTCTCTGCTGGGTTCTGCTGCTAGCGGTGACCCAGAAGGCAGCGTGTTTGCAGTACCCACCACACTACCCCCCAACAGCTCACGACACAACAGAATGTTCTCCCCGAATAAAGAAGCCCAGCTAGCCTTCAGACAGCAGCTGGACTCCATCAGTGTAAGAGAACATCGTTTGGACATTAAGAGCTGACAGAATAAAATCTGTGTATAATTATTGACTTTTTATTTACAGATGCAGTCAGATCTTTTCTTCTCAAGACAGAGAAAACCTCGGAACAGACAACTCAGAAAACCTCTCGTAGTTCAGGTAAGCTGGTGTAATCTGAAGCTTCCTCTCGGTTTCTTTGAGCAGATGTGTAACAAGGAGGCTTGTACTAAAAATGTAGCTACTTTTTTTGTGTTCACAGCGAACACTGCTACCCAGGACTACAGGAGACACTCCTCAGCACGTCTGCTCCTTCTCCATCCTCTCCAACTCTTCTGCTACAGGTACTGATGGTCATACTGTAGAATTGATCATCTGATGTAGGAAAATGTCTGTTTAATCAGCTGGTACATGTTAGTGTCGGTGCCGTTTGTAAAACTGTGTCTAAAAGTTATTTCCTTTTTCTCAGCTACAACTTTAATTGCTCGCTCTTTCGCTTCCTGTTTCCTCTCTCAGGAACTGGATCTTTCCGGCCAATCCAGACTCGCCTGGCTCCCTCCTCCCGCCCTCCGCTGACCAAAACGTCACCTCCTGCGTCCAGCTCTGCAGCAGCCAGCCAGCTCTCCAGTATGACCTGCAAAGTGTTTTTATTTCAGCCTCTTTTATCAAAAATAACCATCTAATTTACAAGTGTTTGTCAGTCTTTGTTTCCATTAGAACTAGTTAGACAACAAGTATTCTTTTGTCAGGCATCATTGATTTCTTCTGTCCCTCATGATATTGTTTCTGACTTAAAGCATGTTTTTGTTCACTGATTTTATTTCCCAGTGCTGTCGTCAGAATCACATCGTTATCTCATTTAATTACTAAACTGGGTCGAGGGTAGTGATTTCCCTCTTTCTAATAATACCGATGTCATTTTCTGAAAGTGGAGATGTGACGAGTCCCCTGTGCATCTAAACTCGTTAATACTCTTTCAGGTGCCATCGACCTGGCAGCCAAGTCTGCAGGCATCATCCCGGGCAGTCCCTGTCGGGACTTGGAGTCTCCCGGTGTCGATAACGGCGCTCTGCTCACAGCAGCGCCCATTGTTGATGCTGAACCAGACTCCCAGCTCCTCCAGCAAAACATCCCAGAGGTCAGAGGAGCAAACAAACACACAGATGCTAGCTAACATTTTATTCTTCAGGTCTTAACAGTTTCATGTGTTGTTGTATTTCTTCTTCTTCTTTTAGGGGATAGTGTTGTTTTTATCAGCTTAGAATTAGATATATTTTGTTTTATTGTCCCTGATTACAAAGTAAGAGATGTAACTTTATACTTCTGAACTGGTAGCAGCTCTACTGAATCAGGATGTTTCCACAGAACGGTCTGCCTCCACCATCTCCTGGGGTGAGTGGCGGTGGAGACTCGCTGCTCTCTCCCCCCAGTGTTGCCTCGCTCCTCGACATCTCTCTGCCGGGCCCCCCCGAAGAGGCTCTGGCCCCTGGAGAGCCTCAAACACACATCAGTGACTCACTAATTGAGCTTGCTATCAACTCTACACACTATGGTGGGTGCTTTTGTCGATTCCTATGCACAGATTTTATAAGAGCTTTCTAACTGAAGTTTTAGTTTCCTTAATTACATTTTTAACTAGAAACAGTTTCTGACCCAGAAAGTCAGAAAAAACTTGATTAAATAACTGGAATAATTTTCATATCAATTAAAATTCTTTATAATCTCAACTGATTTGGTTGTTTTGCTGCAGCTGAGGAGGCTGCTCTGTCTCCAGCCAAGCTAGTCAACAGTGACCCGTCCAAACTGCTGGCCTCGTCTCCCTCCGTCAGCCCATCCAGAGGGTGGATCCCCTCGCCCAGCCACGACCCCCAGTGGTACCCCAGTGACTCATCTGACTCCACGCTGGGATGCCTTCTCTGTACGGCCGTGGTTTGGTTTTCTTTTGTTTTGATTTACTCTTGTTTAAGAGTTAATATATAACAGCCCAAATTCCTAATTCAGTGTACTTTCCTTGTCTTGTGGTTGGAAGTCCAAAGCTTTTGTCATGTGACATTAAAGTGCTGCATGCTGTTAAAACATTCAGGTTATTTCAGAAGAGGACCCTGTTTATAGTAATGAAAACAGATGGGATATAACACATCCACTTCCTTCATGTGTGCTGTTGCTACTATTCACTGTATTCTTATTTTTTTAACCCTTCCAGCCAGCATGGTGTCTCCTGATAAGACCAGGCGGACCGCCCTAACCCCCTCTGGCCCCTCCAGTGGAACCGCTTTGCTTGGTCCAAGCCTCCTGGACTGCAATTCCCATGATTCCTTTCAATCCCGTGGCCTTCCTGATGTAGCAGAGGTAAGTCAGCTCCCCCCTTTCTGAGAACTGAATGGAGGAGATGCTATTTTGAACCAACATTTGATTCAGCTGCATCCTATAAAACAGGACATTGCTGTCGCTTGTATTATTATTTTTTGCTTATATTTATAGGTCTGTGAAGTAAATAACCTGTTTCGGTTGCAGATGGACTCTCAGCTTGCCTGCATGATGAGCGAGAGCAGTGTGGACTACATCGCTCGCTTCAATGACCTGGCTCAGGAGCTGGCTGTGACCGAGCCCCCCATCCCACCTCCCTGAGAAGGAGCGGGCCGAGCTCCACCAGCCACAGCCATCTGGGCCGCACGTCACTTCTCTGACACTTTCATTCAGTTATGAAAGAAGAGACGCCTGTCCAGCCTTCCTGAAAGCCATCCCCGCCCTGATTGTATGAGTGCAATAATATCAGTGAACCTTAAGCCTCGTTCATTGAACTGTGCTACAAGTTAAAACGCTCTTTAAAAACACTTTAGAATAATTAATGTGTTTATTAAACACAAGAAGAATACTATGCCATATCTGAACAATATTTTCACCCGGTGTTAATGTCACGTCCTGCTCCGTTTCTGTGTTTCACGCCAACCCCTCAGAAATGTGCACGTTACATCTCACCTGAAGCGTGATTTATTTATTTTAGTATTTTTAACTAATTGCAGTCAGAAGGAAGTTGAATGTGTTGAGGTGCTCGTTCAAATGAAGCTGCACAAGTGGAGCATGAAGACAACAAGGAGAGTAGAGATCAAATCGATCCTGGTGCTCCTCATCTCCTCTCTAGTTGTTTTTAAACACTCCTCATTTGGAATCTGGTTGAACCTTTTATAGAGCCTCTACAAAATGACTTTAATGTCTTTTTTCATCAATTTAATTCAGCAGTTTCTGCCTTTAAAGTTTGAGCTGAAACATTTTTCCTTCAGTCATATTAAAGTGAGTTAAAATAGCAGTAAAAATGCAAAAGGCCATGATATTTCTACAAATGTTCATTCACATTTCAGTGCTGGTTTTTAAATTTATACAAATTGTGTTACCTAGAAGTTCACTTTGGGTCTGTTTTTTAAAATAACCATCCGATTATTCTGTGCAGGTTTTTTTGACCCTTTTTAAAAACACAAACGTAACCTGATAGAGCTGATTTACATCGGTTTTAAAACAGTTGATTTATTTTAATAAATGTCAGGAGAATGTAATCAAATCAAACACTAAAGCCATAGTTGCTTCATTTGTTTTCCTTTAACGTTTATTTTAATTTTGGGATTTGGATTTACTTTATTGATCCCTCGGGAAAGAATCCTCTGGGAAATTCAACAACTTTTAAACACGTATTAGTTTCCTTTATCATGGATTGTGCTAAAACACTAGCCGACAGCAGCAGGATTTGCTTCTACACATCTTCATCCTTTAACAACAAATCAGACTTTCTGAGAAGATTACAGCTAAACTAGAGGGTTTCTTTATCTTTGCGGTTTTGCACTGGCGATACCTTGACACGTCCTCCACTACGTTTAGACCTGATGCATCCATAAATACATTCAGTATGCATTATTGAGAACCTAACCGCGTTATTTAGAGAGCGTAAGCTGCAGTTCAGCTCTTATCGTCATTCCACAAAATGTGATTTGAAAGTTTTTTGTTCAAACACCTTTTGAAGCTTTGAAATGTGAAAGCTGTTGATGTTTATTCATTAGTAAAAGACAAAGCTTCATCTAGTGACACTAGATTCTTCATGAAGAATCAACTGCAGCTTTTGTCGTTGAAGCCAGAAAGTTTTTGTCGTTTTTCTTGAAGGATTTTTTTTGTACAAATGCCAATTCCATTATTCACTGCTCTTTTGTAAGATAATGTAAATGGATATTTGGACTATTTATTAACATTTCTAAAAAGGAAAAAGTGTTTTCTGTTTAAATTAATATTGAGGTGGCATCTAAAAAAACAGATTTTGGTTTGTAAAAAGTGTTTTTATTCAGTGTATAAAGATGGTTATAAATTCAAGTTGTTTCTTGTGTTTATGTAAATGAGCCGTTATTTTGAGGCCTTTTTTTTTCTACAATTAAAAGGTTCGTCCTCGTCTTGTTCATTTGTTTTAAAATGTTAAGATTTATTCTGACAATACACTTGTTAAATTGAAATACAAACACATCATAGATTCTTCGATGCTCTTTAATTTAGGAGCTGTACTGACTAAAAGTGACAAGTTACACAAAATCAGATGGACAAATGTGTCAATACTGCTCCATTTGAACAGGAAACAAAAACAATGGTTTCAGGATTCTAAATAGATCACTTCTAAAGGAGTGCCTAACCTCGGAGTGTGTTCTGCAACAATATGTTCTCATATCTCCCTCCCAGCATCACATGAATCATAGTATCCTGTGGTGTTTATAAATTAAATATAAACCAATATCCGCAGTCAAAGTCCACGTTAAGCAGTAGTTCTGCTTAACCTGATGAGTCACTGATGTTAAAATAAACACAAGTCACACATCTGTGTCTCAGGCCCGGACTTCCACTGCAAAAAGTTTATCAAAGAGCTCATTCAGGTCTGCTTATACAGCAGAAAACTTCCTGATCTGGTCAGAGTCAATATCCTGCTGAGTCACTCGTTTTTAGGTTTTTGCTCCTTGCGAGCGCGAGAGGACATGAGCTTGAAGAAGAGCGCAGGCCACAGTGTACGGAGGTAGATGGCCACAGAGGGCAGAGGTTCGGCCAAAACCACGTCTTTACTCCTCCGTTGGACTGCCTTTAAGATTGCATGAGCAACATCTCTGGGGTCCCGGCCCGTCGCTGTGGTTTTATCCAAAACTGAAAGCAGTAAACACATGGATGAGAAACATTAGAGATACCAGAACTCAAAAACCTGTTTCTAAAAAAAAAATAAAAGAGTAATGTTTGGTCTATTGACACCTAATGAAATGCAGAAGGACATGCAATAAAGTTCAAACTGACCAAATAAAAGCAGCTAGATCATTAATAATATATTATTAATATCAAACAAAGAGTATTTACCTTCTTACAGATTTCTTGTTTTTTATTTTTTTGTCACTAAAATGTTTCACATCAGCAAATTTCACTATCAGACCAATTCTCCGCTATCAAATGATAATTTCATGTTAAGAGAAAGAAACCCAAACTGACCTGGCTCTATGTGAAAAAGTAATCCCTCCCTTTACTAAACCATAAATTAACTGTGATTAACCACAATTATTTCAGTTCCACTAGTCACACCCAGTCCTGATTACTGCCAGACCTGTAGAATTGAGAAATCACTTCAATAGAACCTGTCTGACAACATGAAGTGGACAGAGTCTGTTCTTAAGAAATTCAAAAACAATAAAAACACAGAACATCTCAATTTCCACCTCCAAAACCAAGACCATGGTTCTCAAAAGGGTGGCGTTCCAAATCTGGGTCGGGGGAGAGGTCCTTCCTAAAGTAGAGGAGCTGTATCTCAGGGTCTTGTTCATGAGTGAGGGAGGAGGCAGCGAGAGATCGACAGGTGGATCAGGGCAGCGTCTGCAGTGATGCAGATGCTGAAACTTTCTGTTGTGGTGATGAAGGAGCTGAGCCGGAAAGCAAGGCTCTCAATTTACCTTCAGTCCTCACTGATGGTCATGAGCTTTGGGTAATGACCAAAAGAATGAGATCACGAATACAAGCAGCCAAAAGGATTTTCCACTGCCGGGTGGCCGGGCTCAGCCTTAGAGATAGGACGAGGAGCTCGGACATCCGGGAGGAGAACCACTGCTCCTCCACACTGAGAGGAGCCAGCTGATCGAACCCAGACCAGGATTATCTGACTGTCCACTCATTAAATTGAAACCATTTATTGGACACTTAAAAATCCCATTTGTCTTTTTGGTGAGTTACTACACTTCCTGTCGCTGCCTCACCTCCGTATTTAGAGCCGTCTCCGGTGACTGCGTTGATCGACAAGTTGGTTCGGATGTAACCCGGGCTGATCACAGTCACAGGGATCCCAAAGCGCTCGATCTCTGCTCGTAGGCAATCAAAGTAGGCCTGGGCGGCATGCTTAGACGCTGCATCTGAAAACAAACACTTATTACTTTGCAGAGAAAAACACGAGTCAAGTTAAATAAAGACAACTTACAGGCAGATCTATAGGGGATGGCTATCTTTCCTTGAACACTGCTAATGAAAACAATGTGGCCACTGCGCCTCTGAACCATTGAGGGGAGGAGAGCTGTGAAGAGAGAAAACAGAGAGACCTGTGACGACACACACACACACACACACAACTTTCCCTTTTATTCACATTGCATTAATTTACCAAAAGCTACTTACAAGGGCAGGAGTTTGCAAGACAACCTAAATCTGGATGGTTGTGAAGCCCTTCAAACCAACACTCTGTGATAATCATCATGCTTAAGCTCATTCTATATTCTGGAGTCAGAACTCTAAATGCTCATGTTCTAACCTTGAGTGAGAGCAATGGTCCCAAAGTAGTTAGTTTCCATAACATCTCGCTGAACAGAAATGTGGGTGTCCAGTATGTTACCACGGTAACTGACTCCAGCATTGTTCACAAGGATGTCCACTCGTCCATAACATTTTAATATCTCTTCTGCAGCTTTGTCCACCGTGTTTACTCTGGCCAAGTCGAAGACGACAGTGGAAGGAGTGAAAGTCTGTTGGATAAAAAAAACAAAAAAACAGGCATTTCTTTTGTTATTAGCTTCAAAGTCTTTAATTCTATATTTAGAGAAGTTTTAATTCAGAAAAAGAAAAAACTGTATAAGAAAACTAACTTAGATTTACAAATATCTGTAAAAAACCTGAGTTAGAATAATTATTCATTTGAGAATCGTGGACTGTGTGTGTGTGTGTGTGTGTGCACGTTTGCATGCCTGGGTTTGTGTGTCTGTTGAACCTTCTGTAAGCTCCTGGACCACCTGCTGTAGGCGAGCTGCATCTCTCCCACACAAAACAAGCTGAGCACCTGCAGCGTGGAATACCCGTGCACACTCTACAACAACAAAACACCATTATAAGACTGTACACTATCATAGGACCAGCCTAGTCTGGACAGCATCTATTAGTGAGTAAGTTAATGTTGGGCTGACCTTTTCCAAGTCCGGAGCTAGCCCCTGTGATGACAACAACTGCACCTTGCACTGAAGCTCCCTGTCTGAGGCGGAGATAGATCCGGTACAGCAGCAGGACTCCCACGCCTGTTAATGCCAGTGGAAGAATTCCTCCTCCCATCACACGCTCCATGGCAGATACACACGCTCCTTTTCACACACAAACCACTTGCAACTGCAAACCCAAACACATCTAGGATTATTAAAAAGAAAAAAATGCTGCTTCGTGTATTCATAACGAACACATCAGTTCTACATGAACCTGATCTGATGTATTCCTGAATGAGCAGAAAAACACAGAATTCAAACATGACGTCCCCTTGTTATTTTCTGGGCTCTTTATGAGGACGCTGGCTGACTAATTTCAGCAGGAAGTCTGAAGTATTTAAATACTCAAATCCTAGTCAGGAAAGTGTCAGAGTGCGTGTGTGAAAACAGATTTAAGGGATAGTCCAGATCTTTTGAGAAGGTTTTCTGTTGAAAAGTTAATTATCATATCTGCTTTCAACAACATCAGTTTGGAGTTTTATTCTGACCACTAGAGAGGTCAGAACCTAAATCAAAGTGGATTTCTGCAGTTTCAAAACAAATTAATCTAAAAAATGTCAGTGATTCGCGCTAATGCTGTTTAGACAGTTGTAAATTCTGAATCTGATGTTTATTTGCTCCACCACCCATGTCTGACTAATAAGGGATCACAGCAGTCTCAGGACTAGGGACTCTCCTAGAGTGAGATCCCACACAGAAAAACAGCCTCTGGACAAAATGCTCTTTCTATAAAGGCCAGAAAGATCTAACAAGCTGTCAAAAGTCAACACAAAGGTTGGGTGAAAGCAAACCAGTCATGTAACCATTAACCTTTGACCTGTTGCCACTATGAAATGTAAAGTGTAGTCTGTGTTCCCTCTGTAATCACTGCCCTGCTCTTTATGTTTTTGTGTGACCTCACCTGCCTAAATTTAAATAAACGTTCTTGCTTTTTGCCATCTAGACTACTTTAGCTCAGGTCCTGATCATTACACTGACCTAATCTGATCTGTAATATCCCGCAATAAATGCAGGTGTGTAAAGATTTACTTTTGTATTGTTGACTTGGTCCAGTCTACGCTGTCGCCGTCGTTTTTGATCTGGACCTGTTGTAAAATGGTTTAAATGCAATAAATAAAATGCATCCTTCCTAATTTTTCTTCTGTATTATTAATTTATCATTTCAAACAGGCACTGGTTGCTTGACACGCGGCTAATGACGTTAATGTCAATATTAGCAGTCGGCCATATTCGTTTTAAACAGTGATAACTTATAAACCATGGTTTAAGGTGGAAAATCTAATTAAGGAAAGAAAAAATAACCCAAACTGTTGTCCAGCGCAGCACCGTGAGTCGAGGATAAAGGGCAGTTCCTGGTTAGGAAAAACTCTGTTTCTCCACGAGCCACAACGCGGGGACGGACACCGCGTAGGATTCTGGGAAGTGAAGTTTACGCAATCCTTCGGCATCATTTGTCAAATATCGTTCCAAACGTTCATTTCACTGCTATATTCAACATGAATTTTCTTCTCACAACTCGGTCTGGATTTAATACTTTTGTTCTTTTAATGAAAAGTTCAAAAAGCATGACGTAATGGCATTTTTCATGACATACAACCAAAGGATCTGCTTACCTGACAGCATATCCAACAGCGCCTCCCAAAACTAATGGATGTCAACACTCAGAGCACTGGGAACAAATCCTCAAGCTCACAGTCATGTCCAGTCATTTCTCACTAAGTTTGATTATTTTAATAATCCCATTCATATATACAGAAGAAAATAATGGCTATAAGCATAATCTATATTATGATTTTTGTAATATAAATTTTAAACCAAATGAGAAATACAAAAGCCTACATGCCAGTGGTTTTCCGACATGCAACAGCATGTTAAAGAAAATAGAAATGTTTGCTTATTGACTCTTCTCAGCCAGAAACCAATTTCCAAAATCCTCTCACACATATGTCACATTATTAGTTAACAGCATATTTTTTTATTTTAGCCTCACAGAAGCAAACACACAAGCACCTGAGTATGACTTTTAAGTGTCCAAAGTTTAACATATACAATTGTTCTGTAGTTTTTATTTAATGGAGTTACAGATTGTTAGAAATTTCTGGCTAAAATTCCCATTTGAAGCAACTTTCCTGTGGTCACAGCTGACATTAACTAAAACTGTTTGACATGAAGGTCAAAGCTCCTTAATGGACATTTAAATTATCATCACTTTTAATCTGTTTAGATAATAGTCAACCAATTTATATCTGTATTCCATTTTATTAGCCAGTTTTCTCCTGTATATTTACAACTCATCCTTCATGTTTACATATTTCCTCTTGAACATAAGTGGACAAAAATGATGTAAATTCTTCTACTAGTGAGGCATCTGCAGCATTAAAAAATCTCTTTGTTGAGTTTGTTAGTGTAATATACATGTTTGGAGCAGAACATGGAGCCGTAGCACGGTCTTAATTGGATTAATTAACGCCAGACAATCTACTTAAACAAGACAGTTTAACTTGGAGCTGTTCGTTCTTTTCTAGACATCATGTAGAATCCATTTATTCTAAAATAAAATACAGAAAAGTATGTTTGAAATATCCTAATGTTTAATGAGACAATGATGTACTGATCAGCAAAAAAAGGGGTACAGTAAAACTACAAGGGGAAGGGGGAGGAGCAATGTACACAAAACATGTCTGTTCCATTTCTACTCCAAAACAATTCCTTTCAGAGGATCTGAGGCCATATCCTTTTGTATTAGCTTGTTGTGTGACAGGGAAACAGGTGGAGAGGGAAGGGGAGCTGGCGCAAAAGTACTATGGAGATACGTGTGCTGCTGCTGTCACATAGAAGTAAAAGGAAATGTATTGGGGAAAAAATCCCTTCTAGTTTTAACTATATCCCTCTGATCAAAGTTCACAGTGGAAGCACCCACCCTCCATGGAGCTAACTGCTGAGCTTGAATGAGACTTCCACTTTTCTTACATCCGGGGGTGGGTATGTTCTGTTTTTTGTTAGAATTTTTTTCCCTATTTTTTTGATGGTTCTTAATTCTTCTTCAGAGTGCACTCATACCACGTAGAGTTCATAGATCTTCTTGGCGCAATATGCCAGGGCAGCCAGTGCTATCGTATTATGGAGTCTCTTTCTGTGGACGTCATCCCTGCGTACCAAAACCACGGGTGTCGAGGAGGTCAGTGTATGCAGGGGCAGCCGTGAGAGTTTTTGGCTGTCATATTCCACTTGGTACTTGCAGCAGGGATCAAACTGCCACGAAATCCCGTAGAGTGCAGCGCAGGCCACACTGAGGGCGCCAGCGGGCAATGCTACATAGCGCGAGTACTCAGCGGGCAGTGAAAGTGGTGTCAGGAGGCATGCAGCGCCTGACAACACAGCCGTCTTGTGCAGGCAGTTCCCCACCGTAATCCAGCGGGCTGTCTCATCCCCGATCCGCGTGGGCTCAATAACAATATATTTATACTGGGCCTCCAGTGCTTGCTCCAGCTCATACTCAAACTGGTCCTGTGCATTCTCCCCATTGTAGATCTCGTGAACAATGTAACAGTCTGATGCCGCCATCACTCCCCTGCACAAAACCAAAGAAACAGACCGGTAATGATAAGACTGGGAATGAAACAAAAAACAAAACAATAATTGAACATTGCGTTTTGTATTTGTTATTACAGCAACAAAACTGAACCTGCCGTTTCACTGTCTTACCTTAACACCATCAATACACAAATGTAATTGATTTCTTGTCTGTAGTTTGATTAAAGGTGTTGATGGATCTCATGCAATTACCATAATAATGGGACAGAGAACTGGAGTAACTAACTGCTTAACTTCACTTATAATTTTTAATCAAACTGAAAACTGATGACCACTTTTTGACATTTATAATAGATTGAACTGTAAAGTAAAATACAGCATTTAGACTGCAGGCACACTCTGATGATAGACAAAATGAAACAGGTCCAATATCTTGAAGCCACTTGCACATCTCCCACCCAAACTGATAAGACATGACAACCACCCTTGTTCATATAAACATCCCACTGTCTTTACAAATGTTATTTAAAAAAACAAAACATTTCCTGGGTTTTTCACCTTTGCTAAAATCATATTCAAGCTTCTCCAAGTAGTTTCAGTGTGAGTTTTAAATATTCTCAAGCACTTTACATGGGTGATGATTTACCCATTGATGAACTGTACATATACGCTCACAATGTTAATTTAATTTCTTTATCTCATTATTGTTTTTGCGCTATAACCAATTTCAGTTGCAGTTTCAAAGACCTAAAAAGTTACTGTAAATTCAAGTAAATTTAAAACCTTGAAATGACCATATTAAAATTCAAGGATTTCATGCAGTAGTAGTAGGAACCCTGTGTTTCCGCTTATGCTCTTGAAACAAAGTATCACCATTTCTCACATGTGTTATTTATTAAATTAAACTAATGTAAAGCTAAAAATAATGACCCTAAATTAAAAAAAAACAACAACATTTAAATGCCAAACACAGTGACTGAGGATAATAAATGCTTTAAAATATTTAACGATATGCTACTACTTACCGGTAGATACACTAAATAATCAAGTAGTCTTAAGTTGTATTTAACATTTTTGGTCGCATCTTTAAATCAGTTTGTTCAAGCAGTTTCTAGAACATGAACATGTAATGGTGTCCCCACAGTGGGGTCCTAAAGTACACGCTGAGTAAACGCAAAACAATTCCAACAACAAAGCCGTAAAACCCATTCAATTTTAATGACAGTGTGCTGATGATGGTAAAGGCAAAGTGAAGGCCTATCCAAAAACAGACAATCATTTCAGTGTATTTGAGTCGAGGGAATAAAGTACCAGAGCGTCGGGCATTACATGTTGTAAAGTTGGAAGACTGACCAGCGAACTTCGGGACCGTTTTTACTTTCTGAGCAGCTCGACCAAAACAGCGGACACTCGCAGCTGAGACGGATTTGTGCAGCATATGAGACCCGATGTATCATAGAAGTGCTGGTACCGATGCATGGTTCAATGCAACGTTTTCAATCGCTCTAAAGGCTGACTGAAGCACTGGAAACATCACATGAAGAGAAGTTTGTTTTCCTGCTAACGACGGCAGCTAGCATACAGCTAATGTTAGCTAACCATGGGATAAAATTACGAATTTTGTATGTTGGCATTTGTGTTAGAATCATGAATGAGGTGCATGTTCGGGAATTGAATGTGACATCGACTAAACTTTGTCTGCTATGAAAATAATTTCGCTTTATGGCCAAAATGTGGAGTAACTGACCTCTCCCTGCTAACTGGGACACCGCGCCTCCTTCCCAGCGACGCCATGTTGGAAAAAACAACTGTGATTTCGGTTGACGTATGACAGCGCTAAGGATCCTGGGTATTGCTGTGTGCAAAATACGGTTAACGTACTAGTGAGACTCGTGTTTGGACCACAATTCCCATAATGCTACGAGGGCAGTGTACCTGTAGTACGTATTTTCTGACAGAACATAGAAGTTTGAGAGGTCAGACGAGATTTTTAATAAATCCTACTAAAATAATAAAATACTGATAATGGATTCAACTTAATACAGCTGAAATACAAAAATAAAACAAAATAAAAAAGTCCTAAGTAGATAATATTCTTGTTTACGTGCTTAATAATGCACTTTATTACTGACTTTGTTTAAAATAGTTTTACTGATATGTTCTTGAGTTGAATTTTACTGTCAAGGCTTCTGAATACTCACCCATGATATTGCGACCTCGCATGCTCTGGGTCCGTGCGTCAGCGCGTGAGCTATCTGTTCGCTGTAACCTGACGCGGTCTGGATGTAATAATAATGGCTCCGTTCAGGAATGTGAGAACGGTTGGACCCATCTGCTGTGCTATGGACAATAATGCAAACCGCCTCAAGTTCTAGTGAGCATGACGAGTATGGCAGGCCGTGGTTACATACAATCAGGCCACACTATCTCTACATTTAAGATATCAACATTACTCCAGGTCAAAATAATATTCTTACTAGTCAGAATTGAAAATAAATTTTCTACCAAAAATATTCCTTTAGGCAAAAAATTATATTTAAAAATCATCTGAGATTATATTAGAAAAGTTCAAAATATATATCTTTTAGATGTTCTATTATTCTTTCATTTCAGATAGGGAGAACATGCTTGTGAATTTGTAGTTTCTAAACCCCAATACACATGAATGGGGGAAATGGTGCTATAAAGAATGGCATTTGAGATCACTCTAAAGTTGATTATGGAGGGGATGTTATTATGACTACCATAAATAACTGATTATTTTAAAGTCTGTCTACCATTAAATTGTAAATTGGCTTTCCTTACTACACAAATAAAACATAAGGGATTTGCAGTTGTTTAACTTTCCCTTCAGGATTTAGAATGCTCAATAATAAAATGTTTATTATTTTATAATCAAAGATCAGCTACTCATGACTAGATGGCTACAGTGGAAGGGAAGAGGACATATACCTCAGTACAACATAGTGGAATTTGTTCTCTGTATGTGAACCATCCCTGAAGAGCAGCTACTTTTGATGACACCCCGGTAATAGAAAGCCGCCACATGCTTATTAAAAATCACAGATTATAGTGTAATATCTTAGACCGCCACAAGATGGCGCCAAAATAAGGGCTTTACATAATGGAGGAAAAAAAAATCCCTTTCGTTTTCATAGTATTTATCATTTTTAATACTTTGACCATACAATTGTCAATTAAAAAATAACTAATGTATGTGCAGTTTGCTTATTCTACATTATTTCTGTCAATTTCAGCTTTATATTTAAATAAATGAAAGTATGTCTGTGAACAGATGCACAAGTCAAACCTAGTAACAATTTAACAAGACGTGAAAAGTTGTCTTATCTAGTCTCTGGAAAAGAATTATGGCACTTTATAAACAGTATTTTGCTTAAGTCTTGAGCCACCCTTCAGTTGTGTTTATTTTATTACTTAATTTAATATCTATATTTTTATTACAAATACACAATCTGGAATAAATACCGCAATGAGAAAATTTATTTATTCAGAACAAGTACAGAGAAAAACAAACAAACAAACCAATATCAAGTATAAAACAGTTAAACAAACATTTTGACACATTCTTTTGACAGAGCCACTTGCTCAAAACACAAGTCAGGCATTTTTCTTTTTAACAAAACAGACAAAGAGAAGCAAAGAACATAAAAAAGAACAACCCTAATATAATAAAGACATAATGCCTTAACCTTTTTTCTAGGCTTTTACCATCCAAAGTAAAGTTTTACAAGAGGACTTTTTATTGCAGTTCTCAGTACGAGTGTGCCAGAGTGTGTTGAATGGTCTGAGGTATTTTTTCTTCTCAACATTAAAGATTGTCCACAGCAAAATCATTTTTTTATGTTTGTGGTCAACTTTACCATTTTGACATCAGTTGGTCTTAAAAAATCCCTGTAAGAGCAGAAATGGTTCCACAGAAAAGGGGGGGGGGGGGTCATTTTTCCTGAAATAAACAAAGATTTTCCTGGATTTAGGAGTGCTGGTTTGAGACAAGTTACTTATATTTATACTGACACTGATGTCATGAAGTGCACAGATATCAGATTATGTGTCTCTAACATGAACAATGGAAAAAAAGGGTTTTTTCTTGTTGAATTCTCAGTCTGTGTTGTGCATTTTCAAAATTCATCAATTTGAACTTAATTAAAAATATTAAATCTTGTTGATTAAAGAGGGGGAAAAAGTATATATAATATATATATATATATATAGTCTTAATTTTCCTGAAGTATTTCTTCTACACCACTAGATTTCAGCACTACAAAACAAAATAGGGAGAGGGTAATATCTGATAATAGCAAAACGTATTTTAAAAAAGGGTCTGGAATATAAAAGTCAGTATCATCTGAGAGTAAGTGAAACCACATTAAAGTTGGAGCTTGCAATCAGTGAGAACATCAACACGCTAAGATCTGCTCTCGTTTACATGTTTGCTTCATGCCAGTGATGAAACTCCACCCTGGAGGTTGCAGCCATTATGTTTTGGCTGCTTTGACACAGTTTGACCCACTTCCTGTACGCAGCCTCCCTCGTGTTTATAGATGACGATCGGCTCCCATTCTGGTGTTAGGTCATCTGGATTCACTCCGTCATGTTTAACAGTGCTTAGAAGGTTTTTGTCCCTCAACTCCGAAGCATGCCGTCACATGGTATTTTCGCTCCTGAGAGTCACTGATGTCATTGATAAATGTGCTCAAAATACTGAGGCTGAGGATTCTCTTTGACATATTTCTGAATGTACCAGCAGGTCAAGTGAGCCTTCAGGTCCTCCTCCACCACGAAATCCATGGCTGCCTGACATCACGTAATGCAGAAAATCACATTTAGGCCTTGTGGTGATATTTACAAAGTTATAATTATTTTGAGAGAAAATCATCAGGTGATATGTCAATCCAATGGCAGAAAGCTGTTAGAAACCCAGACATTTAAAGTTCTTAGACTGAATCTGTAACTTGAAAATGACAAAAGCCTTCAAAAAAGTGGAAAAATATTATATAAACTAAATTGAAACGGCCAGACCATTACTTACCTTGGCCAGGTGTTTGGCAATTCCTCTGCCTCTATAAGCATCAGGAACTTCTGTGTGTTGCAAGTCAACTGTCTTCTTCCCAACATATTCATACAGAAGAACAGCTCGATCATGAGATCCTGGGAACGAGCAGAAGGTGTGACCATTATAACAGACCATTTAGATTATTATGCAAGTAATTGGAATTTACTAAGAATGAGGTGCAAAAGTTTATTATTTCTTTATTGTTTTCCTCCAAGCAGGCAGATTTTCTTGAGATCTTAATGTGATCAATAGTTGTTCAAACTTTAAGGGTCTTTCAAAGTGTTTCACTGGATTTCTATTGCATTGTTATTTTCTGACCTTGTACTTGAGCTGGAATATTGTGCAGTGAGCACTTTAAAAAAGGAGAAACAGGAGCAAGTGGAGGACAAATGATGAGGCCAGAACTAAAAGAATGTCTACAGCGATGAACAATTTCTGACTGTCTATAAGAAATATGAACAAAATTCATGCATCTTCTTTGATCCAACAGGTTTTAACCCTGAAAATCACTTTGTTTGCTCTAAAATGGTATTCCATCATGTGCCAAACTGTGATATTTTTGGTGTCTCAATAGATTCAACTGATGAAGTTGCAGCAAATTGTGCATTTGTGACAGGCTGCTGCAAACAAAGACCCTAAAGATCCAATTTAAAACTGGCTCTTTGTTAAATATCAACACAACTGTGGTCCACTCCTAGATTTAAATGCCTTTTTAATGTCTGAATGACTAATAAGTCACAGCTAGGCAGCAATCAAAAAACATTTCTCTGAAACTGGTTGGATAATGGGCCGAAAGAGTAAAGAATTCTAAACTTGCAGAACCCTTTAGAAATTCAGAAGAATTGTTGATCAAAACCACTTTGAAAGGTTACATAGAAATGTGTCTACTTAGGAAAATATAAAGAAATGAGTGCAGTAAAGCAACATAACAGTGTCCAAATGCTTCTAGGAAAAATAACTACTCATTATGACAAAATGGCACTGATAAGGGTCACCATTCATAGCTGTGGAAACAATGACTTGAACAGTTTGCTGTAAACACACCTCACACATGTGTGTATGGTGAGGAATATTACACTGATCATGACATATTACACACACTTTTGTACCTAAAACATGACTGTATTTTGGGGTAAATAATTTAAATCTACAATTTAAAAGGTAAACAAACATAAATCATGTTTTAAACTACTGACTGAGGAAATAGGTGGCTTTAAATGAGTGTAGGTTCAATGAGTTCATCTATTTAAAAGTGAAATAATTCCTTAGAGAATACAACATAACCAAGAAGTTATACAAAGCTGAGATAAATTAATAAAATTAACGAATTTCTGTAAAGATAAGACTTCCTGACGAGACGGATTTTTCCGACTGAGTGAAGAACGCAGCTGTGCCTGAAATGGCAGCTGGAGTCCTTCAGGAGGTAACGATAACAATGCTAGCACTGAAAACAGCTAGCCTCACCAAGCTAGCAGCTAGTGCTCGCCGATAAACCAACGTACCGTTGAGCCGAATGACGAACTGCCGACGCTTTTTGTCGTGTTCCACCTGAATCTGAGAGCTGCTCGCGTCAAAGGCATTAGCTTGTGCCATAGCAAGAGGTGTCGGTGTTGGCAAAAGCTGCTAACCACCAGAAATGGCTACATGAGACGAGGATGGAAAGAGCAAAACACTTCATCCAACCGAATCAGCTGTAAGGTCACGTGACGCCCAGCCAATCAGCTGCCGAGGTGTCCGAGAGCGGAGAAAACGTTACAGATGGAGGAAAGGTAAATAAAGCGCCATCCAAAAATGCTTAGTATGACAAAAACTAAGGTTACGAGACATCAAAAGCTCGTTTTTATTTATTTGGTAGCATTTTGTTACACCTTTTCATTTAATTGTTGAATGTGCAAAAGTTTTTAATCATCCCTCATTTAGATTTTCCATCTAAGAAGCCAGATTTTAGATTTTAGTGGTCTTGATCAGTAGTTCTTCAGATGCTTTGAAGATTTTTCCAAGTTCTTTGGTCAATAACCATTCCCAGAGAAATTTTATTTTTTGTTGTTTCACTTTTTTATGGCTTATAATTTATTCAGACAAAAAAGCTCCTAAACTCAAGGGATGAACCAGTTTTCTGCAAATGAACTATTTTAAGTAGCACTGTTACACTTGTTTTTGTTTTTTTTTTTTACCAACAATCTTCAATGAAATCACAATTTGTTTTCATTTATTTAGTTGAACCTATAAAAATACCAAACAGTTTGACACACAAAATGGTATTTTAACACCAACACATTAATTTAAATAGAGTTATTAGGAGGCATATGGTCAACTGAAGGATGATGCATTAATCAGGTCCAGTTTCTGGTCACTGGTGGATTATTTCATCATGTTCCTTGAAGATATTGTTCGTCTGCAGGTTTTTTTTTTTTTTACTTGACTGTCATTCCAAACTATAATCGTAAAAGAGAAAGTTGCAACTTTAATCTGAAAGTGTTCAAATAAAAATGTCATGTCACAGAATACTTCATGCAGCTATATAAAGAAACAAGAGAAGTTATTTTATACTTATCTATTGTAACATTTTTTGTTGCTCCTCTGTTTCTACTCATCGTAAATCCAGTTTTGTTCTATTTGTTTCTTCAGTGTTTTTTAATGTCCTTCATGTCCCTTTAATAGTATAATTCTGTTGTTATGTTGTAATCATTTTAATTGTCTAATATAATTATAATTGTTGTTTTTTATTTTTATTGTGAGAATTAATGAAATATACCAGATTTGTGTTTGTTGTTTTAGGTGCTATGTTTGAGCATTAAATTAAAGGTAATGTTACATTTTTGCATCATAAGTAAAAAGAGTATAAAAACATGCAAATATGAACATCTGATCAAATATTCTTACATTTCCCATTCTTAAATTAATTTTGCATCCTCACTAGTGTTTTAGTAGCCCTAAAGAATGGACAATAGTATTTTATATATTATATGAATTGACTTACTATTTTTAAATGAAAGTTGCTACTTGAGTTCACATTTAATTTAAAATCTTTATTGTTTTTGCCCCAGCCTCACAATTAAATGTCTCTAGCAGATTTATGGCTCTTAATATGAAACCATGTTTGAACTGATTGACTGAAATATTGTTTTCAAATTATTATCTCAACAACCTTATTTTATTAACACAAAGGGACGAGGAGGATTTCGACATGTGTTGCCGTCTAGAAGGAGTTTCTGGGTCGGGTCAGAGGTCACAGATTCACAGCCGTGTTGTTGTTAATCCTGCAGAAGAAAATTGTGATTTCAGCTGACGAAATGTGAATCCAGACTTGATTTTAAGGTGAAAGACTTTAAAGGGACGTCAAGGTTGGTAAAATCAGTGAGCTGATCCTGTTGAGCTGCTGGACTTAACCCCACAAAACTTCACCGGAGTCTGTCTAATCTGCAGGATTAAGTGTGGGTGAGTCTTTGGGGCTTGTTGTGTAAAACTGTTTGCGATTTATTTCCTGAATTTCATCTGACCGAGTGACTCTTCTTCCATCTGATAAACACATCATCTGGAAGTTTTACTTCTTTTTTTTATTCAGCTTCTTTTTTGTTTGTTGTGGAAGTAAAAAGATGTCCAAAAAGCCCAGGTAAGTTGTTACCCTAACATCTAAACAGGATACGTTAGTGCTGTTATGGTCAGAATAAGGACTCATTTAGAGTAATGAGGTTTTTTATAATACATGTTTGAGAGAAAATAAACTACTCAGTAAATGTTTAAAAGAGAAACATGCAGTCGATCATATTTAATGTGAAGCGCTTGAATGTATTACAAGGAGAAAATTGCATTTTTTAAGCGACAATGTTTTTCAAAGGCAAATAAATCCTAAAACGAATTTCACACACCTGTTTTGTGAAAATGTGGCTTCCCTTGATAATTTGTGTTATCTGTAGCAGGTGGCATGAGACACTAGTGAACACTCAAACCAACAAACCTCTGCAGAAGGACAAGGAAAAGGTGAGCATTAACAGAAATATTCAATTTGCTGGCAAAGTAGGACTAATAAAACACGTAAAAGACCTCTGACAGGTTAATTACACAAACAGTATGTAATGTGACATTAATAAAAGGTACATATTGTTTGGTTTTGATTTGTTTTAAAGCTCCAAACTGCTTCCTTCATAAATTCTTCATATAAAAATGTGGACTGTATGGTTGTCATGCATTTTATTTGATTTGTATCACCATTAATGCCCACAGATCAGCTCGCTCTGCACAAATCGTCCAGTCAGGACTCCTCAGGCTTCCTCCCATTGATTTTACTGTCCTGTGGTCAAGCCACAGATTCATTACCTCTGCAGTTGTTGAGGTTGCATCTACTGAGGCTGGAATAGACCTCCTTTATCAGATGGCTCTCAAATGCTTCAGTGTAATTAAGTTTAAATGTGGGTGTGTGTTTTTTGGTGTGTGGCCACAGTGTCGGTCGGTCAGATGCTACTTAAGCAAATTAAGAGTCCTTGTCAGGATTAAAAGCCTGTCTCTGTGGGGTTATTGGATTGCACGTGTCAGAAGTCTGAATGGGGGGCTGTTTGACATTTGAATCGTGTCATCCTCATGTAGAAAATAAATGTGTTTGTTGCATATTTTCTGAAAACTGTCCACTTACATCTCTTTTTCTCTTTCAAAGGATCTTAAGCAGGCTTCCAGTAGTGCGTCTAAAGCCAGAGCTCACAGTGGGAAAAGCAGCAGAGGAGGAGATTCAGCTACCAGTAAAGTTGTTGGTGGCAGCAGAGCCAGTCCTGGACACCAAGCTAATACCAGACAAGCATCCAACCCAACAGGACCGGCTCTCCGTCTGCACAGCAGCCGGAGCTTCTCATCCCTCCAGTCTGCTTCTCTCACTGCAGCTCCGTTCATGAGAAGCAGCCGCTCGCTCAGCAGACTGGACCAAACATCCACTGGTGAACATTCTCATATTCATGATGGTTAACTGTCATTTTAATTCATTTATATATGTTCAGTATTCTTGAGATTTTCTATTTTTAAGTTATTTACTTGCTTTTTTATGTTCCTGATTCCACAAAAGATACAGATAAACCTGCTGCAAGTTCACAAGTGAAAAAAGGACAAACAGGGAGGAAAATTCTGGATTCTGTCCGGCTGGCGTCCTCTGCGCAGCAAATCAGGTTTGTTTATTCACTCTTCAGATCTATTTTTCATTTATTATTTTTGATGTTGTTCTTTGTTTTTGTAATTTTGTGTTAAATGAATAAATATTGGTCTGTAATTTTTCCAAATCTTAGCAGCTCCACTCACAAACAGGCATCTTCCTCCACCGCTAAACGTCACCATCACAGCAACAAAGGACAGAAGCAGGTAATGTATGAGCTTCCCTCCTTTGTGTTCTGACAAATAAAAAAGAAGACACTCGTGTTTCCATACAAGTCCAATTCAAACATACACAACAAAATGTAAAGAAAAAAAAACAGAAACAAACTCACATCAAATTCATAGATAAAAATATATTAATGCAGGTAATTAGCTGGCTCATTTAATTTGTAACCTTAATACTTTCTCTATTTAGAAATATTTTTTATTGTTTGCTTGTTTGGGGCTTATTTGTTTAGTTGTGTTTGTTTAAGATATTTCTCTAAATTTAATCTGTCCATTTGTTCTGAAATGGCAAAAATATTTCACTCATAAAAATTTGAATTTTATAGTTGGTAGAAATGTATGTATTTTAAGATTTTTATTTCTTTTTCTTATCTGCAGTTTTAAAAATCACATTGGAAGTGGGGGGCTAGCCCCCTCTTGTGGTAGCTAAAGGATATTGCAGCTAGCAGACACGTTAGCTGTAGCTCTGTTGCTAAAAAAAACTATTAAAAAAAAAGGAGGAAAGACAAACTTCCAGGAAGTAGTCCTTTGAGCAACATGCTATAAATTAATGATCATATCTAGGGACTGGACACAATTGGATGAAACGTTCATATGCAGCACATCAAGTAATGTCAAAAAGGTAGAAACAAGACTCTTCCAGTCTGAGTTCCTGCAGCTATGACTGGACATTAAAAGCAGCTTGTAAAAAACTCAAAAGCCTGAGTTAGCTACTGTGAACAGCAATAAAACATCATGTCATCTACATCCAAATGACACAACTGTTTCCCCAGACCAAAGATGGCGTCTACACTCTCTGTGCGATGACCTCTGGGGTGAGACGTAACTGGGTCCAAGCAGTTTTAAAAAATGTACGACCCGGTCTCACACATGAGCTCACAAGGTAGACCTCCTAAAGTGTTCAATCATTGCTGTTAAGTATTGTACTAGTCCCAGATTTTGCTCAATAACTGACTTCATTAAGAATCTAGAGTGAGCTTGTGTTATTCTCTACAGCTCTATTTCAGAGAAGAATGAAGAGCAGCTACAAGAGAACGGAAACGGTGAACAAAAAGAGGAATCACACCAACAGGAGCCAGACAGAGCACAGAGCTTAGACTCTTCATCACCTCCTCTTGCTGTTTCTTCCTCTACATCACCTGCTCCGTCACCAGCTGATCCTCTGCAGCAGGTGGAGAAGAGTGAATGTGCTCAGGGCCAGCTTTCTGCTGAAAACACTGAAACAGGTCAAACTGGGTCAACATTTTCAGTCCTAAATGAACAATTTGAGTTCTTAAATAAATCAGCATTCAAATGTTTCCAAAGCTTGAGGTCACCAACACCAGTGCATGAAGTCAGAATCCATTTATGGTTCTTTTTTTGTTCTCCAGGTGTGACAGATGTGTCATTAGGTGACAGTCCAGTGTCCACAGTGGTGTCAAAAGGTCACGAGGATTGTGAGGAACGCCCAAACTCTGAGGGTGAGCAGAGTTCACCGGAATGTAAGCAGGAAGAGCAACAGGCTTTAATAAACTCAACAAAAGACAAAGAAACTCAGCCGCATGAGCAGCAAACAGCACAACTCGTCAAAGAGGTGAGGTTTTCACTGCAACTCTAAATAAAGGCAGGACAAAAGAAACGTACATTTGTGCAACAAATATTTCTTCACAGCTGCAGCGAACGCAAAGAGAACTGTCTCGACTCCATCAGCTGAACAAGAACCTGCAGGACGAGCTACAGCGGGACAGAGAAACTCATCCAGGGACATCACAGGTGACATCACTTAAAAAGACATTCTCACATTTACAGCACTGAAAGCCAAAGAAATGTGTTCTCAAAAGCAGCATGTATAGTGTTTTGCTAACAAAAGCTTTGTTTTCTTCCTTTTTTTGGCTTGTTGTCCTGTAGAATGGCACCAGTTCTTCTCAGGAACAAACTTTGACTTTACATCAGCTGCAGAAGATAAACCACAACCTCCGCATGGAGCTAGAAGCCCTGAAGAGGAGTCAGGACGAGGCCCGAGAGGCCGAACTGCTGCGGAGGGTCGACCTGTTAGCTCAACAAGCTCAGCTGCTGGTTACAGGAGACGCCACGGCGCTCGCTCAGATCCAACTGGAGCAGGATCGCCAGAGGTTTCTGGAGCAGAAGGTGGAGTGGGAGCGTTGTACAACCTCCTTAAGGTCTGAGCTGAACATCAGCGAGGAGAAGAAGAAGGAAATGGAGTCCCAATTGTTACAGACGCAGGAAGAGCTGCAGAGTCAACAAAGTCTCCAAGAGGAGGCTGAACAGCTGAGGAAACATCTCCAGGAGATGTCAGCACAGCTTCATGCTTATGAGGACGCCCAGGTGGAGAAGGAGGCTCGGCTGCAGAAGCACCTTGTGCTCCTTCAGGCGAGTCAGGAGAGAGAGCGAAGGAGCCTGGCTGCAGGCCTGGCTCAGGCTGAGCAGCGCTCACAGGACCTCCAGGACAAACTGGAAAAGGCTGAGCAGCAGCTGGAGACCTTCAGTAAGAGTCAGGCTTTGACCAGAGACATTGAAGAGGCACAACGGCAGCTGCAGGAGGAGCTGGCTCGTACGGTTTCAGCTGTGCAGCAGCTCCAGGAGGAACGAGAGCAGCTGGATCATCGCTGCCAGGAGCTGCAGAGCCAGCTGTCAGAGGCAGACAGGGAGGTGAGCAGGCTGCAGGACCGATTGAAAACAGAAGAAACACTCTACTACAACCTGGAGCACTCGTATGAAAGAGTGTGTGAGGATCTGCAGCTGGCTTTAGGGAAGGTTCAGCAACGAGAGTGTGAAACACAGGACATCCGAGAAGGCTACGAAGGACTGCTGGACAGGAAGGAGCAGGAACTCAGTGAAGTTTTGTTAAAGATGGAAGTTTTGGGAAACAGTTTGGAGGAGACCGAGGTCAAACTCAATGAAATGATGAAAGTTTGCACCTGTTCTACTCAGCTGATGGATGAGTCTTCAGAGCACACTGAGCACAGAGATCAACAAAAACAAACACCTGAGTATTTCACTGTGAATGAAAACCTCAGGGTGGACAGTTCTCAGCTGACCAACATCTCTAAGGTCATTCAAGCAAACAGCACCGATCCAAGAACCCGCTCTCACTCAGTGGATGCATCGTACCAGTACATCATTGGCGCGGGGGACGACCCAGAAAAGTTTGTGTCTGTGATCCAGGTACTTGAAACAAAGCTGTTTGTTACAGAGGAGAAACTAAGGGACTTAACACACAGACTAGAGGAACACCAGAGCCACATCAGCTGCCAGGACCCCCTCCTCTGCTCCCAGCTGACCCAAAGCCGAGCCACCGCCCAGCACCTCAGTCTGCTGCTTCACAGTCAGGCCAAGCAGAGCCAGCGCTTCGCCCAGGAGACGGAGAGCCGCTGCAGGATGCTGGTGGGCAGGTTTCAGGTGGCACTGAACATCATTCAGGCCTGCAGAGAGAGGCTGCAAGCCACTCCAGTTAACGTCCCAGACATCGAACGGCAACTGGCCGGCGTCGTTGGCTGCCTTCAGCAAGGGGAGAAGGACGCAGAGCGAGTCCAACATGACTCGCACAGCGCGTTTAAAGAAGAAAGTAAGATCCTCAGGGACGAGAGAGTAGCTGGAGCTGAAGGTGACGTCATTTCTACGTTCACTAGTTCTCTACCATCACACAGTATCTCAAGTGTTGGGAAGTATTTGATCAGAGAGCTTTTTGCAGTTGAAAAAATGGTGTCTGTCCTTCAGAACCAGAACGGGATTTGTGAACTATGCTCGGCTAAAAGGAAAGACAAAGAAGATGTTGCCCAAATTTACAAAAACCTGATTTCCCAAAGAATCCAACTCAAAGCTGAAGAGAGGACGGCGTCAGGGAGAGCAGCATGTGACAGCGATGAACTTTTAGAGAGCAAAATCGGACGATTCTGCGCTGAAGCGGAGCTCATTTATGCTGCTTTAAAGCTTCAACAGAATGTGACTCAGCAGAATGATGGTGAGGTGGACCATCCAAGGGAAGGGCTCGCAGATATCAGTCCATCCGAGTTGGCTTCTTATGAGGAGCAAGATAAGGTGGATGGTAAAAGTTCAGATGAAGCTGCAAAACAGGTTAAAAAAGAGCCGTTTAATGACAAAAAGGATGCAGAAAAAGAGCGAGGCTTGCTGGAGAGACTTGTATCTCGGCTGCAAACAAGGGCTAAGTTCTTAAACCAAGTATGCCACGAGTGTCCTGAAGACAACCTGGACCTTAGTGAGGACAACACTTCTTCAGACGATTTAAATCTTTTTCAGGAGCAAGTCAAGTTGATTTATTTATCAGACAGGCTTTATTTGGATTTAGAGCAGGAGTTTCAGCAGTCAGAGGTCCTGCAGAACAATCTGCAAGCTCTTCACAAAGAGTGTGATGAGCAGGAGATGCTGAACCACGCTTTGAATCAGCTTCAGGAGGACAACGGCATGCTGAGAGAAGAGCTGGAGCTGGCTGAGCAGAAGATCGAATCTGTAGAGACAGGGAACCGAAGACTCCAAGAAGACATCCTGAAAATGGAGGATTTTCAGAAAGAGCAGACACAAAAACTTGAAACAGAGTTCCAGGAGAAGATTGAAAAACTGCAACGGATCCACGAGGAGGAGATGAAACAGTTGCATGGATGCTACATCAAAGAAAGACAGAGCAAATCCTGCAGTGAGGCGTCTCCTGTGAAAGATTCCTGTTCTCTATCTGAGCAGGCTGCTGCTGAGAAACAAGCCCAGGAGGGACTCGCCATCCAAACAGTGGAAGTCGATGCAGCTGCATTGAGAGAAGCCTACCTGAAAGATCTGGAAAAGCTTCAAGTAATGCTTTAAAACTCTTTTTTTTATTAAGATTTTTTTTCTCCGACAATGAAGCGAGTAATCCAAAAATGACTTAGAAGATTTTGTTATTTTAGCGTTTTTTCCTGTTTCTAATGGGTTTATATTGTGTTCACATATTAAACAAATTAACCCAGATTAATGTAATCAACTGGAACAAGGTCCTTTTTGAAGCCAAGACTAAACTTATATCATAAAGTGACTATAAAAGCCCACATGAAGGGATTTGTTCTGCACACTGCTGTCTTACCCATTGCTGCACTTTACATCATACTGATATGCTAATAGTTATTTTGAGCACCTCTAAAACCAAATAGCAAACTGCTTCAACATTTTTTACTGGTTCTAAGCTTATTTCATAAACCCTAACGGAGCTGTGAGTGGAGAATTTTAGTTATTTTTAGAAAATAAACGTAAGAAATTCTTGTTTATGTTGACTCGTCGTATCCTAACTGGAAGTGCTATATTTTGCTGCTGCAGGTGATTTTTATACTTCTAAACAACCAGATAGATTAGAGCTAATCCTCTTGGGTGTACTCTATTTCTCCTGATAGAGGCTGTTCAGGAAACGTATTATGGGTAAGATAGTACCTTTCAACAGAAACACCTCAAAAAGAACCCAAAATAACCTTCAGCATGGTGGTGGGAGTGTCATCATTTGGGACTTGGCTTTTCTTTTGATCTTTTATAGTGAACCTTCCCGTCATTCATATAAAACAATCTAAAATATGATTTGTGATTTTTAAAATAGACCTCCTGTGATCACGGCTTTGCTGCCATGGAAGAGATGCACAAGAAGATTCTGAAAGACATACAGGACGAGCATCAGAAGCAGGTGGCTGAACTTCTGAAAGAGAAAGACCAACTTCTGCAAGAGGAAACAGCTGCAACCATGGCTGGTATTCTACATCTTCTGCTTTTTAAATCATGAATAAGAAAACGTATTGATTCAAACGGACCTTTCTTTAAAAATGTAACTAAGTTGTACCATTTTAAGCCATCGTAGCGATGAGGAGAGCTCATAAAAAGGAGCTGGAGAGAAGCAGAGAGACTCAGCAGATCAGGGAGAGCGCCGACGTTACTGAACTCCAGCTGGACTATGAGTGAGTTACCAAGGACCTACTGTGTGTGTTATTGGATAGCAAATTACACAGCAAGCAGAACTTTGATACATCAAAGTAAATTTAAATAGATTGTGGGCATGTTCTATGTTTTTCCCCACAAAGGAATAAATCTCAGTAACTTGTCATCTGTGCTACTTGTAATTTGTCCCGGAACCATATTCCTCCCCAGCCTCTCATTAACGGTTTCTGTTTATGGTTCATTAGCCAAATATCAGCCCCTTCCTTAATACAATTTCCTACAAAACCCACTTAACTGTCTGACCTCGTTCATGCCACTGCTTTATCATCCTAGGAAGGAGATTCAATTATTGCATAAAGAGCTGGAGGTGTTGTCAGCTCAGCACGCGGAGAAATGCCTGGAGAACGCTCAGCTGAGCCTGGAGCTGCAGAACGAGAGGAAATCTGTGGAGCTGTACCAAAAAGAAAACCAGGAGCTCAAAGTGGAGCAGGTTCCTTTTCTGTCCTATTGCACAAATGTACTTAATACAGTGGTAAAAGTGGTATTTTTTAAATAAAATATCCTTTTTTGTTCTTTATCTTCTAAGAGAGACACAGATGAGAAGTTTCAGCAGCCAGGACCACATGTTGCTCCACAGGTCAGCAGCTTCTACCAGATGGAGGTATGGAGGTCTCTTCACGCACACACATCAGTGTTAATGTTTACTAATGTAATATAAAGAGGCCTTTATATCCAAAATGTTCATACTCTGGTTTTAACTATATGACATGGCTTTACTTTTCAAAAACAAATACAAAAGAAAAAAACCCTCAGACAACAATACAACAAATATTACTGGATTATTAGTTTATAGGTTTCTAAGGTTCTTGCTCAAATGCAAAATTTCAGTAATAATTTCATATGGATGGTGCAGTTAAGTTGTACATTTCTGCATGCTTCTTTATTATAAAGTATTTTTGCTGAAACAGATGATCCTGAGGGCCAAAGATGCAGAGATGCAGTGTCTCAGACAAGAGTCTCGTTCTCTCAGGGACCAGCTGGAAATGGCCCGAATGGTAAAGAATAAATATTATAAAGATCTAGTTATAATGAGTTTATAGTAACTGCTATATTTGTGTTTGTTAAAGGACAAAGTTTATGCAGAGAATAAGGTCAAAGACCTCCAATGGGCCGACAGCCACAGTGAGGCGTTTCAGGTCAGCACAGACTCAAAGTTCGCCACCTGGTCTCCGAGCAGACAGGCTTCAGGACGCAGCCTCGGTGAGAAGCATTTTATTTTAAGTCAAATGTAATAAAGCTTTCTATCAATCCTGCTGTCTGTTTTTATGTAAAGGTATTAATTTAATCATAATGTTCTTTCTTCTCTCTCTGATTCACCAGACAGCTCAGTAACAACAAACAATCCTCCTCTTTCAAAGAAGTCATCCTTTATGCGTCAGATAAGAGGAATCAGATCAAAAGTAAATGTCTAAATTATGTAATGACATCATTGTTTTTTAATATTTTTTCACCCATTTCATTGTTTAATTTTTCATTTTTGTCTTTCAGAGTTTAAAAGAAGGACTTTCTATCCAAGAAAAACGGAAGTTGTTTGAGTCGTTCTGATGTGAGGAAGAGAAGCAGCTCACTGATTGGTCAGAGCCGTTTCCACACATCAGATGTTTAAATTTAAATCTTAAATTTAGTCACATCATTTAGGATGCATAACTTCTTTTAAAAGGACTCTGTTATTTATTTTGATGGTTCTGTCAGGACTTGGAAGCCTCACCACTAGAGGGAGCAACAGGATTTATTTAATAAAGTTTCTTTACAGATTTAAATTGTTCTGGATGTTAGTTGATGGACTGATCATGGATTGTTTTCAGCTCTGATGTTTTATGTCTGTTAAAATGTTTTACTGCATCATTTGTTAAAAAGGAAACATATATATTGATATATTGATACTCAACTTATGATTTCCCCCTAAATTGTATTATCAGGTGATGAAACCATCATCATAATAATAAAAGACAGTTATGTTTGGGGATAAAACACATTTGTTGGCATTTTTTTCCCAATGATGTGATTTAAAAGTAGATTTAATTTCCAAATAGACATTATACCTTGAGTATTTATGAAGGTTTTTGTTGTTGTTGCCTAAAACCAAACAGAACAGCATCATTTATTTTAGTTTGAGCTGCAAGTTTGTCTCCAGGCAAACTCTTTTTTCCGATAAACAAAAAAACTTTAGAACAGTGTCAGAACAGACAGACAGACAGACCATGTGAGATCCTGTGCTCAAAACAAACACCCCCAAAGGTTTTGCAGCCCTAACTGAACAACTGACTCATCAAATAATCCAGGAATGATGCTGGTGACATTATAAAAATGATAACTGCATGAATGTTCTGTTAGCCCTGAGTCATTTTTAGGTTCGTTCTAGGCCCATGTTTGATGGGGGTCAGGTTGTTGTGAGTGTTATTAATCAGGTCTCAGTTCAGAGGACGTATGTTTCTCCGTTCCTTGGAGTCATGTTGCTGCAGAGGAACATCACACCTCATTAAAACCCAACACTCGTCTTTCTCTCCTCCTGGTGAAACTCCAGTCATGTGAGAAGACACTGTGGGAGAGCACAGCTGATTCGTGATGCACTCCATGGCTGCTAATCTGCACCTGTGAGCTTGTGTGATCTGGTTGGTTTTGGTGTTTGACAGCTGGTGCAGACACCCTCTCAGCGAAATAACAGGGTTTTCACTTTAAAAACCCAGTTTTCTTATAGATTTAAACCTTGAATCTGGAAATGTAGTGATTATTTTCCATATTAAGTAGGTGCAGGAAAATTCTTTGGACACAATAAAAGTCTGCTGCATAATTAATAGTTGTGTATTTATGTTGTTTAAAGCTAAATTAGAGCTAAAAAAAACATTTGTCAGGTGACGGGAAAAAGCAGAAAAGGAAAAATGTTATTAGACTTTTTATTGTTTTCAATAATAAAAATCTGTGTTGCTTGATTTCAAGAGTTCAAGTATCAGCTGTACTAACTCCTCATCTTGTTTTGGCCTTGTTTCAAAAATTTCCAGTGAACATCAGGCAAAAGTATAAGGATTATTTTAGAACTAAAAATAACAAAAAGGCTTGAAGGAATGCACAGCTCCTGCAGCCTTTTATGCCAAATTTAAACTGAGATCATCGTTTGATGAGGAATTAATTTTGGTCAAATCTTAAAAATAATGTTTGCAGAAAATTGTGTAAACTCTACGTGCCACCTTTTAGCTCAATAGCTGTAAAATTTGCAAGATAACCCGACTGAGTAAATAGAAAAGGCAGTTTTCAAATGATTTCAAGTGGTCCAGGTCCTGAAGCAGCTCCAGACCACCACACCACCACCACGTCTGACTGCTGGGATGATGAGATTTTTTATTCCAGATGTAACAGGACACACACACCAAAGTTCCACTTTTGTCTTCACAGCACTGAAGCACACTTAGTAAAGACTTTCTGAGGGTTTAGTGAGAATCTGTCCAGGGCTTCATCAGATATGTTGCAGAAATTCAAACACAATCACTCATCAGATGGGAAACGTTATCCAGAGTTCACATTTTAAGGAGATGACAGGCATTGACTGACATCAGCATGTGGCAGAATTGAGCTGTTTAATGTGGTGATTGAAACATTTTATTATATTTGAATCAATGTAAACTACTATAATATTGCTTTGGTTTATTTCAGATAATAAATAAATTAAATGAATATTTTTGCAACATTCAGACTTTAGTTTTAAACACATGCAGACACAAACTTAATGAACTTTTCTACTTCTCTCAGTCAGTCACATGAACAAAACACACTTTCAGTGCTGCTATGAAAGCAGAGAAGAGCTTCTACGGAAGCCTGGATGTCCAAACAGGAGTCGGTGTGTTTTTACTGGGAATCCAGCCTTGGAAATAGAACCATGTGGGGAAAATGATTTGTCCCAGCGCATGTGAAGGTCATTAAAAAAAAAATCACGATGCATGTTGTAGCTGCTGGTGTGTTTTGCCCTCATTCTGCATTGACTTTTACAAAAATACAAGTTTAGTATTTTAATAGGGTCAAAAGAGTACATCATACAGAAGATTAAAGATCAGACTGTTTCTCATCAGCTTGATAGGAAAATGCTGCCTATACGGCAAGCTGTTGTGTCATATAGTGTGTGCAACCCTACACCGAAAAGGAAATCTAAATATTGTTGCAGGTCTGCAATTAATCTCTCTTTCTCACACACACACACGCACGCACGCACACACATGCACACACACACACACACACACACACACACACACACACACACACACACACAGAGGACATTTTTGTCTCTCAGGGACTTGATAACTGACCTTCCTGCTCCAGTCTGACCTAATGAACGCCTTAACTCATAATAATAAAGCACTCTCACCTTATTCATTGACAGTGTGAGATAATGTTAGTGAGACGCAGCGAGCAGCAGAGGGTAAAACCAGGTCACTCTCACTGTGAGGCAGCATCCACACCCTGTCATTACATTAATCTAGTCACAAATAATAACCACATTTATTCTGCATCAGTCAGAATAATAGAGAATGGTCATTTTGTTGTCCAATCAGACTGATTGGATGTATGTCAGGCTGTCAAAATGTCCAGATCTGAGACAAATGTCTCAGATTTCCACATATATACGTATGTTTGGACAAACAAAACATGCTTGTTCCAGTTTGTTGTGAAGAAGTTGTGTGTTCTTCTCCAAACACCAGTCGCTGTGCAGGCAGAGGCTGAAGTTGCCAAACAGGTGCCAAATTTATCTCAATTGAACAACTCAGGATTTATCTATTGTCATGGAAACGCCGACAAATTTAAGCTTCAGCAAACAAGTTGCATGTAGGTCAAACGCCTCTGGACTGGATGTTATAACAATTCATTTCAGTTCAATTCAGGTTATTTATAAAGCACCAGTTCACACCTCAAAGCCCCGAACAAAGAAACAAATCCAAATGACTTCAGGTTCATATTCAGGAAATGTTATTCAATTTTAATAAAATTAGATTCATTACAAAATGCCAGTTAGTCAGCTTTGCCCCTATTTAGACTGAAGATAAACCGTTACTGATTAGAGAACTTGTCAGAGTAAAACCCTTCAGAGCTGAGATGCTGTCTGCTGCAGCATAAACACAACTGAGGCATGTGATTTAAAAAATACAGGCTGCTCTCAGATCAGCAGCAGCCTCTGCACTGGCTGCAGTAATTGATCTTTGCTTGACTAAGTGGGCCACTTATTTTTACAGCCTGAGCAGGTGCACCTGTGTGCTGGTGTTGTTGCATCTGATCAGTCATGAGGACCTGGTTTGCAGGGCAGCTCCCCTCAGAAGAAACCTGCAGGTGTGTGAAGAAACACACACACACACACACACACACACACACACACACACACACACACTTCTTTCAACACGTAGTAAATTGAGAGAAGATTATATTTTTATCATTTTGGAATTTGTGAAAAAATAAAAATAGAGTCCACTAATATAGAATTTATTTACAGTCTATAATGGACGTGTCCGTCTGACTTGGAGAAAAAGAAGTACAGTTTTATGATTAAAGTTGTACATTTTCAGAGAAAAAAAACTAAACTTGTTAAAATTTGTGTTTGAATTTTGATTTAGGCTCCAAATGATCATAAAAAACAACATAGAAATAAAATCATGACTAAAAGACAAAAAACAACAAATGCATAAAGATAATTAAAAACAATTAATGAACATAGAAACTGATGAATTTAGATTATTTAAAACCAAATTTAAAAATGAAGCTTTTTAATTATCAGGGTCTTCAGCTGTTTTTTTAAAAGGAAAAATAAAGGACATCATTCAAAACATGACAGAGACATAGTTCCTCTCTTTTGATAATAAACTATTACCTTACCAGACAGCTCTTTGAACAACCTCAGTTTGGAGAAACAGATAAGATCAAATAACTTTAACCTTAAAGTTTTAAGTAGAGCTCTGACTCAGATGACCCTAAAAGGTTGATGTTTAAACCAAACCAGTGGCGTTCTGGTCATCTGGAGTGACCAAACGCTGCGTCTTGTGTCACCTCTCGTGCAGATGAAGCCGGCCCACTTTGCCCCGCTGCAGCCAGGAGGCCTTTAAATAACTCTGTACTGAGAACCCGTTGCACACTTTACATCCTCATCTGGTCTGCCAGCTCCTGACTGGACCCATAACCCATTTACAGTCCTGACATCTATTACAGTTGGAACCACACAGGAAGCACTGGTTTTATTATTTTCTTCGTTATTAATATTATTTTCCATGATTTGGGAGAATAAATGTAAAATGTGTGAAGTGTTTCTTCTTTCCTTGCATATATCTTCCTCTTTATAGGGTTATTTTGGTTATGCATGAACATTTTCTTGTTTTAGACCACGTTGACAGCAGATTAACACTTTGTGAGGATGTCCTCCTTCCTCTGGTTTAGCAGGACTTAAACTCATGCAGGTCAGATGATATTATTTGCTAATATATTTATAGAGGTGACACTGAGACCCCTTCAGGGCTCGGTGATGGCTTCCCGTGAATCTGGGTTAACTCCCAGGCTTGTTTTCACGGGAGGATTTAACCTCCTGATCAGAGAACCTGTGATTTTATAGAAATGATCATTACTGGTTTGTCCTGCATTCCTTAAAAACATGAACTTATTTACCTGGTGATCTGTGTTGGACCTGATATTCTGGTTGTTGCTGGTCAGACTGGTTTATCATACTGACAATAAATGAAACACATTTGAATGAATTTATGGTTTACTAAGGTTATTCTTGATTTTATGTAACAGTGTCATGATTCAGGGTTATTTGGTTTAGTTTTGTGTTTATTGTGTTTTTATCATGCCTGTTATATTCATGTTTTAGTTCTTGTTACCCCTGTGTTCCATGCTCCTCCCACTAATTAGTTATTGTCCCCACCTGCTCCTCGTTATCCTGATTACCTCCTCATGTATTTAAGCTTCCTTGTCTTGTCTCTCCTGGTCGGTTTGTCTGTTTTACTGCTGTCCAGTCAAGTTTAGTCTGTAGTCCTTTATTTAATAAATACTGTATACCTCCTTTTGAGTTCTGCCTCCTGGTCCTCCTGTCTTCCTCCTGCTCCTCAAAACATTACAAACAGTAAAAAAATTAGATTTTTTTTCAACTGTTCATAATTTTAGTTCAGTTTTATTGTTTGTTTTTTTCCAGATGAATTGTTCTTTGTTTCAGATTAACTGAGTTACTTAGTTCAGTTCATAATTTTAATAATTAAACTGATGCATCTTTTGATGAAATCCTAGATATGGTTTCATTAATTCAACAAACACAAGTCATTTAAAACGAAAAGCCCCAAAATGTGTTTTTTTCCTTGTTTTATAGAGAATGTCACAACTTCTGTAGAAAAGTCACACATTGGTGTTGAATTTACACATTATTTTAATTCACTAAATACAAAATTTAAACCCATTAGTTCTTTTTCCCAAATGATTTTCTTGTTAGACTGAGTTTTAGATTTGTAACTATACGCACACACACGCACACACACACGCACACGCACACACACACACTGTAAAAGCTGTGATTAAAAAAAACAGCCCATCAGAATTTTAAAAATTGAAACCTTTGAAAACCAAACCACTTCAGGGGAAACAAAAAAAAAGAGCATATTTTAGTAAATATTTTTTTTAATGAATAAAAGACAAAACATCGAGCACATTTTACCTCCTGGATAGAATGTTAACAAGTTCTGTGATTAAATAAAGAAAGTTTGTTAAAAAATAAGTTATCAGCTGCAGTTTCCTTAAAGAAATACTAATAAAAACTGTTTTTGGCGACCTCCCCTGCTCTATATTAATAAGTTCTGCTGGTCTACTTCAGTCCTGATTAAACTGACCATCAGAACTTCACAGAGGAAGAACATGTAGTCTCCAAATGCCAAGTACAGTGACACTGAAGGAGCTAGGGAGGAGGGAGGGAGGGGAGGAGGGAGGGAGGGGGAGGAATCTAGCTGAGCAGTGAGCAATAGTTCACTGGATGTGGGATACGGAGTGGGATCTGCAGCAGAACCAGATCAGATCTACTGAAAAAGTGAGACACGTGGAGGAGAGACCTGTTCCAGAGAGAACTGGACTTTTGACAGATCTGGACCAACGGGCCCTGAATTCATCTAGCGTTGGATATCTGGCATCAACTAATTAAATCACACCTCCAGAGCTCCACTGAAGGACTTTGATTGATATTTTTCTGATCCACTGGGCGCCTGGCTGAGTGAGAACTTTTGGAGTCTCCGTTAATAGAAAAGACTAAAACCTTTTCTTTACCCAGAGCAGAAGTTAAATCAGAAAGATGAAGCTCCTCTCTGGTCGTCTCTTTTCCTGCCTCAGGAGGATGGAGCGGTTCAACCCTTAACAGGAGAGAAGAGGTGAACAAAGTATAGAGAATAAAACATGCAACAGTTTGGCTATAAGGAAATAAAATAAAAACCAGGACTGTCAGGAGAAAAGGAAAGTTGTGAATCTACATTTAAGGAGAACAAATGCACAAAAGGTAAGCTGATTTCTATTTTAGGTCAATAATTATAGCAAGCTGCTTTATTAACTTATAGACTGGAAAATTACACTGTCTGAATGGCGCCTGGAAGAAAAGAGTCTAATCGCTGCTTTTGTGTCACAGCAGCAGGCGTAGTGTGACTTGTGTAACAGCAGACACACAAATACTAGATATTATTATCCCCTCCGACACTCAGATTGTGCTTCCTAGCAACTAGAAAACTGAGAAATTGCAATTATGTAAAGCAAACGAGACCAGGCCATGTGCTCAAATTTACTAGAAGTAAAACAAAAAACATTTTAAACCAGAATCATTTAGTGAATTTATCGGACTTGTTTTGCATGCAGATGTTAAAAAAAAGCAAGAAAAATCTCTGGAGAAACTTGCATTATAAGTTTAATAAGGAGGGAAACAAAAAAACTAAGAAATCAACAATAAAATTAACTTTAATGATTAAAAATATTATTACACAAACAATAAATCTGTCTCAAACATCATTATAAATATATATATATAAATGCTAGAAGATATTGATACAAATCTAGATGTGTTGGTGTCCAATCACGTCTCTGCAGCTACAGGATAGATGGCAATTAAATGATTACCAGACGACATCTCTCGTGCAGACAGGTTGTCAGGCTTTCTTTTTTTAAACGTCTTGATGACCGTTAGCCACATTTTTTATGCAAAATTTGCACAAAGAACAAAAAACACCAACATAAATCAGCATTTTAAATATAAAAAGGGGCAATTATAAATTATTATTTGACCTTAATAGCTTGTTTCTCTTAATTGTTTTTTAAATCACTTCATAATAGGCTGATGCATGGATATAAAATACCAAGATCAAATACTTTGTTTTAGCTTAATCTGACATCAGCTGGTAACAGATTACTGAGTGGTCTTTCATTGATAAAAGAAATTCATGTTCACCTTTTGTTAGTTTTACCTGAAAGACCCTGAAACCCATTAAGTCCTGGTCAGATTTACAGGTATAAACATGTAATAAACCACTGTACGGTGACTAAACCAGTCGTTTACAGTTTACAATATTTAAAAACACAGAATGTCCTGCCATCATATGTGATTTTGATTTTTTAAGTTTAGCAATCTAATTTGTCTCATGTGCAGATGAGACTTTACGTCTTCGTGAACTATTTTAGACATCTTTCTATGACGTCTAAGTGATTTCGTCATTAAAACGTTCATATCTGACGCTAACTCCATGTGAGACCAAGTTTTCTGCCCCATCTGGGTTTTTTTTTAGCCCATATTAATTTCCACTTCAGCCCCACAAGGGGATCGGGCAGCCTCATCGTGGCCCTCCAGTGGCTCTCATACTGGTGCCAGCTGGAGGAAAAACAAGATACGTCACATAAAAATGGCAGGACATTAGATTAGCCGGCTATTTCTGTGCCTTGTTGATCAGTGAAATGTGTTTTCTATAAACCACAGTATTTCCCACAGTGCAGGGGGAATGGATCAGGACAAACTTGATTTACAGCTTCAGACCAGAAAGGGCAGGCTGAAGGTTACTTCTCATTCTAACATTTAATAAGCGTAACACAGTTTTCATCTACTGATTATGTGGAATAAACCATTAAATAACACTCAAATAAGGGATTTAAAAAGTGTTGGAAGCAAATTAAACTAAAACTTGATTTCCGTAGTGCTCCATCGTGGAGCTTGTTGGATGAATGTACCTGACCATTAAGGGGTGGATGTTGGTGGTCGTAGCTCTGATATTAAAGCTGTAATGGAAACAGGAGGATCCAGATTTAGCTCAGGGTCCGGGGAGTTGTGTCGACTTTTGAACAACAAATGTTGAAACTGTAATGTTATAAGGTTTGAAAAGAGTGAAGACAGAGTGTGAAACTGCAACTGTCCTAAAACAGCTCTAATCTCAAAATCTCACAGCAGATAGTGAAACATTAAATTATGATTTTTAATATCAAAATGCCCAAAATTCATTTTCCTGTATGTCTTTAATGACAGTAACATCTTTCTCGCCTCTATTTTTCAGGAGTTGACGGCTGATTGTGGCTTTGTGCTGCCTGAGCTGTAAACCTCTGTGGGCCTGCTGCGTTTTGTTTTATGAGCCGGGCTGATAGCGCTGTTTCACTGAGGCATGAGTGTGGGAAGGGCTCACCACCACAGCTTCCTGTCCTGTGAAGAAGAAGGACTCAGACTGAGCACCATGCCTGCCGTGGGCAGCTTTGGCAACGGTAAGATCCACACGAGGCGCAAATGTCACAGCCGCTTCGTCAGCAAGACCGGCCAGTGCAACGTCCACTTCTCGAATATGGATGAGAAGTCCCAGAGGTACATATCGGATATTTTTACAACTTGTGTGGACATCCGCTGGCGATACATGTTCCTGCTGTTCAGCCTGGCGTTCGTGGTGTCCTGGCTGATGTTCGGCTTGGCCTTCTGGATCATCGGCCTCCTGCATGGCGACATGGACAGCCAAGGAATGGACGATGACAGATTTGTTCCATGTGTCATGAATGTCCACACCTTTGTGGCAGCCTTCCTGTTCTCCATTGAGACCCAGACAACCATTGGGTATGGAGCCCGCTTTGTGACTGAAGAGTGCCCAGCAGCAGTCTTCATGGTTGTCTTTCAGTCCATCATTGGCTGCATCATAGACGCCTTTATGATCGGTGCCATCATGGCCAAGATGGCAAGACCTAAAAAGCGAGCGGAGACATTACTGTTTAGCCACAACGCTGTCATCGCCATGCAGGATGGGAAGCTGTGCCTCATGTTCAGGGTTGCTAATCTGAGGAAGAGCCACATCGTAGAGGCTCATGTGCGAGCCCAGCTAGTCAAGCCCCGATACACAGAAGAGGGCGAGTACATCCCCATGGATCAGATTGACATGAACGTTGGGTACGACAAAGGAACAGATCGTCTGTTTCTGGTTGCACCCCTCACTGTCATACACGAGATCGACGAGGAAAGCCCGCTGTTTGGCATCAGTAAGCAGGACCTCGAAACGTCCGACTTTGAGATAGTAATCATACTCGAAGGGCTGGTGGAGGCCACGGCCATGACGACGCAAGCGCGCACCTCCTACCTGCCCTCGGAAATCCTGTGGGGTCAGCGCTTCGAGTCCATCATCTTTGAGGAGAGGAACCAGTACCGGATCGATTACGCCTACTTTCACAAAACGTTTGAGGTACCGTCCACCCCCAGGTGCAGCGCCAAGGATATGGAGGAGAGGAAGTTCCCTACATCTGGTGCCAACTCCTTCTGCTATGAGAATGAGCTGGCCTTCATTGGCAGGGACGAGGACGGAGAAGAAGGTGAGGAGAAGGAGCAAGACAAACAGTGTTCTTCTGAGCTGACCGCCACCGACCAAAATCTAACATCCTCTCGACGAGAATCAGCAATTTGACTTTTATCTGCTGATTGCAAAACATGAGGATGCCAAAGAGGACATCTCAGCTGCAGATGGAAGATCTGGGATCCTCCTTCTGCACGGATACAATTCAAATCTACACTGGAAGGACACTTTTATGGTTACCGAGCTTTATTAGATGCAAACTGTTCTGTTTTAAAGTTGATGATTATAGTTCTACAGCGCATGACAGCTACATGGTTTTATATATTTTGGAAAAAAAAGTAACGGTTTTGATCAAGCTTCCAGTTACCCACCAATTTATGCAGTAAAACGATCCTGGAGACATTTCCAAAACAAACTCCTCAGAGGGCTCTAAAGGGGCTGAACTTCCTCAAAGGCTCATAGAATATTTAATGGAAGCACAAAGAACTGTGGGGAATACATAAATTAGTGTTAAATACACACAAAACTACAGACCTAGGCTGAATTACTGGACTGTTTTTGAAGAAACTGTTCACATCTACATCTTAACTCATTCACTAGAACACATTTCATTGTAGATGTTTTAAAATTTTTTACAGATTAAAAATAACCCCAGGTTATTTTTGCCTCAAATTTAGCAAACTTTGTCAAAAAAGAGGCAGATTAATCAACCAAAATTATTGTTTCTTGTTTGTTTTAGTATTTATTTTGAACAGCTGTTCCCCTAAATAACTCTTCTCATAATAAATGAGTTGGAATGCATATTCCTGTTATGTTAAATTGTTACTTTAGAAGAGATTACCTGGTGATTGAGGAAGAAATGAACGGGTTTTGGCCTAAATGCAGCCCTGCATCCTGATGAGCTGAAAATCAGTGTGAAAAATAGAATTCTAATACGATCATTAGACTTAAGATGACTGAAATATTACATAGAAAAATCAATCAGACCTACTTTATTTAATAAAACATAGCTTAGAAACAGAAACTGACTTCACGTTTAATTAAATTGAGCAAAGATTTTATATTGAAAAACAAAAGAAGGAGTGGTTATCTCACTTTATTGGTGCTCAAGATGCTAGAAAATGAACTGGAAAAACTACGTCTCATTAAAAAGAATTTAAGCACAAAATATCAGCTCTGAAACTTCAACCACTGCTTTAGATTTCCCCCAAAATTCATATTGGTTTAATATGCAAGGTAAGTACTTCAATAATAAGGTCGGTAAGAAGTAAAGATACTGTTATAGGATGCTTTTATTCAACCTTTTATTTCCATATTTAGTTTAAAGAATCATTATATTAAAAACTGAACATAAAGGATATTAATATAAGTGTGTATAAGAGTAAAGCTAGAAAATAAGACCCGGCAAAAAACAAATAAACCAGAGGGGTGTATATTATAGGTCAGTAGTTTATGAATAAAAGTGTCAGGTAAACTAAGGTGGTCTAACATAAATGGTGAAAGGTATTTTAATTGCGGAGTTGGAGCTTAGAAACATCTTGATTTAGATCGAGGATCAGCTGCAGTCTGATCTCACAACCACAAACTCTATACAGTAAAACACAACATGTCCTGAGTTTAAACTAAATAATTTAACAGAAGATAACTCAACCGTGGATCCAAAACATCCAAAACAAATACAAAACCACTCAAGATCAATTTTTTAAGGGAAAAAATACAACAAATATCACTGTAACTCCTCCTGAACTGCTCATTCAAGTATATGAGAGGAAATAACGACTGACTAATCTGAAATAAATCAGTGTTAAAGGCCTAAACCAGGACTAGTTGGAGTCCTCATCGCATCGGGCTCAGCTTCGGGTCGTGACCTGTCTGACCCTTTAACTCCACACCCCTCCTCTTCATCTCACCGTTAAATAAAATCTACCCAGAAAATCTTGGTAAAACAATAACAAACACATATTGAAGATTTACAGATTTTTTTCATCCGTGAAAAATGAGTTTTGGCCTTTGTAAGGTTCAGAAGGTTTTAGTACATTTGATGCAGCAAAGATTTCCTTTGGTTTAAAGGATGAAACATGCATCTGATTATAAAAACAGTCAATCTTTTATAGAAAAATCTAATGGGGGGAATCTAAAAACAACCATTATGACATTGAGAAAACTAAATGTATTATATTATTGACCCAACAGAAGCACTTTAAGACACATTTGGTTCTAATACGTATCACTGATTGTTTTGGATTCTCTCGTTGCCGTGTGAACGTTCTTTCTCTCCACTGATAAGTCAGATAGTAGGTCAGACTGTTTTTCATCTCCCAGGGAAGATAAATGACTTGTCCCTCCGCATTAGTCAAACCTAAAACTCTATGTGGGTTAACTCTGTACTCTGATTTTAGCAGGTTTCAACACATTTGTTTTTAAATTTTGCTGACTTGTGCTGAAAATAACAGAACCGGCTCCAGACCAAACGGTGGTTCTGGTGCTCTGAGGTCAGAGGCTCCTTTGTGGAAGAACTCTAAACTTGTTTAGGTCTCAGTGGAAATATATCGGTTTTAAAAATGCACATCTTGAATTTCAAAGCAAAGATAATGTGATTGAAACCATAAAGAACTGTGTGTGAATCAGACATCTTCTTCCTGTCTTCCATTTGATGCATTTAAATCTGATCTGCACCTTTTCTTTTAGCTTTTACTTTGTTGTGTGATGCAACATTTTAAATAATGATGGACAAACAAATAAAAATCTGCTGATGACTGCAATAAAACATGACAAAGCCAACTGTTTCCCTTTTCCTTCTTTATTATAGTCAAACTCTGCAGGGATAATATGACTGTGAATGTTTGTTGGGGAGTTTAAACATGAGAGAGCATCAGGGAAGGTGATAAAATAAGTCTTTTCATAAAAACAATCAGAGTTTCTGCTTTCACTATTATAAAACATAACTTTGCAAATATGCAGACGACACTTGGCTGTTTGTTTTTATTTGGCTGCTTTAAAACCTTAAATGCAAATTTACAAATTAAGTAGAATATGAATGCCTTCATGCCTCAGTGACCCCCTTCGTCAATTATAAAGCTAAAGAGAGCTGTGAAGCTAAACGCTCATCCCACCAAAAGGCTTCAGACTGTGTCACCTTTGCAGCTGAAATAAAAGTTAAATCCTTTTACTTTCATGGTGCATGAGATGTGCTGTATGATGGAAGGTGTACTGAGAATAAACCCAAGATTCTTCCCACCCACTCTGCAGAGTTGGAGGATGAGGAGTCGTGTAGGGTCAGGATTCGAACACGCAGAGTGGGCTGCTGAAAGGAGCATTCAGCCTTAATTGCGGTAGCTATATAACTTCCCTTCAGCTGTAGGACAAAAGTGGAAGGTGAAAAGAAGTAGCACAATGCTACAGCTTCCTTTCCTCAAAATGTTCCTAATGTTCAGGCTAAGATCATATAACTGTAGCTGAAATACTTTCTGATGCATCTGCAAAGTTCGAGCTGCTTTAAATAGATTTATTTAGTTCTTTATAACATAATAAAACCACTCATTTAAACTTTGAGGTGAAGACATGTTGGTCACATATTATGTAATGATTGTTTTAAATTAAACAAGAGGCATAAGACATGACATAATCCAGACAGAACACATCAGGAAAGATTTTCTTGAAATTTTATTCCAACTTCTCTTTCCAAAAACAGCAAAATCAGGAGGCTGAGACGGCACGGTGTTATTCTTCTGAGGGGTGTGAACAGCTCAGGGGTTAGAGGAGTGAGCCTGCGGATGGAAGAAAACTCCACCCTGTGTGGGAAAAACCGACACAGGAAACTGGTTGTTGGGTGGATGAGATTTAAATTGAATTAAACCAAAGTGAAGCTGCACAAAATGATTGGAATGCAATTGGAAATATAATTATTTGAACCTTACTAAACGTTTATATACTCAGATTTCTACCTGAAAATATACAAAATATGTCCCATATTTAAAGATTAGGATGCATAATGTGTTATTATTAATAAATGTATTTTTCAGCATGCGCTTTGAGTTTGAGTTTAAAATCCCTTTAATTAGTTTAAAATGTTCCAAAGCCTGTACGTGCTACAGTACAAAAAACTATTAAAGATGCTTCACAGAAAACATTTATTGGTCTTTATGCAAATTTGTTATAAATCTATGTTGACTTATAAAATCTCATGCAATATATTTTTATTAAAATAACTAAAAAAAACAACTCAAATTTTAGTGGTGAAGCTGTTGACAACATGAAGTAGAAAATCACTTATTGACACTGCTGCTGGTTAATATCCCAGAAACACAGCAGAGTTTACAGTCTGATGGAAACATTCTCCCTCCAGCTGAGCACATCACTCAGTCCTTGCTGCTTCTGCCTCGACTGCTGCAGACGGACAGTATTTGATTACAGCAACAGGCTGATTGGATTACAGGAGACTCTGACTCAAATACCAACAGCAAACAGAAGAACCCAGAGGGAACACCTCCTCTGCACACCGGGACCTGACAGAGGGGCTTAAATCTGCTCAAACACCTCTAGTTTCATCCATCCATCCATCCATTTTCTGTAGCCGCTCATTCCTCCACAGAGGGTCACGGGGCAGCTGGTGCCTAACTCCAGCGGTCAAGGGGCGAGAGGCGGGGGACACCCTGGACAGGTCGCCAGTCCATCGCAGGGCCCTCTAGTTTCATATTAAACAATTATTTCATTTTTAGGAAATTGACTTAAGATTTATTCCTGTAGAGTACTAAGTTGTAGAGTACTAAGTTGTAGAGTACTAAGTTGTAGAGTACCAAGTTGGTGCCATTTTTTTTTCCAGGTGGAATTTTTGTGAGAGACATAGCAAACACTTATAAATGGCTTCAAAGTTATCAAAAACCAACATGGAAGGACATCAAGTTGTTCCAATATAGTGTGGTGTACCGCAGGGATCTATATTAGGAAATCTTTTGTTCTGATATATTTTAATGGCGTTTGCTGCATTATCTTTCTCCTTTTGTAAATAATATTGTTTTTCCTCACATAGACCTCTTATTATTCGAAGCAAAGTCTGAATCTCTAAAACATTTGAACACAATAAACTGTTTCTCAATGTGAACAAATCAAATTTCATGATATTTAGTTAAAATTCTGATCCTTTTCTATTGGAAAAGACACAATAACTGGTTTCTCATCCACAACTTTCCTTCATGATGCATTAAAAACGGGAAAAATCATAAAAATTTTGATTGCAATGAAATATCAAGATCAATTTGTATCATTTGCTAAATCTGTGGTTAACTAGAAGTCTTTACTAATGTTATAATATAGTTTATTTAAACATTCCTTACTGCAATGCTGTCTGGGGAGCTACTTAACCGACTCATCTAAAGATATTTCATATTTTGCAAAAGGTTTTGTAGAACTGCTACATTTAGTCGCAGCTTCTCTTTTTGATCAGCTCAAAATTCAGACTAAGATATTTAACTGAGATTTTTAACTTGGCGATCATCACCCTCCTTAAATAATGACCTAAGTCATATTTTCAAAGAAGAGAAAAAACTGAACCAAATACAGAGTTTATGATCTTTTTTTTGGTCATTTTCTACAAAAATGTCAAGATAATGGATGACTAAGAATATTAGATCGTTTAAGCAAATTAATGAACACATCTTTATGATTTAGTCAGTTCAAAATCTGACTTGGACTTCTAGAAAAAATGACTTAGCAAAACAGTGCAGCTCATAAAATGCTCTAAGACACATTGTCTTATGAGTTGGCCTCAAGCCACACACTATAGGCCAATATGCAATAGGATCGCTTCAACTCAGAATATAGACGGGTTTGCCAGAGGTGGTCAGCATCAAAAAATTGCTTTGCCAAAAAGTGACTTGAGATATTATTCTAGCAAGATGACGATATTGTTTAAAATATTCTTCTACACCTGTTTCAAAGCAACAGTTTTTCCCAAATATGAAACAGGAATCAGCTCCACCGTCCCTCATCTACATTCAACCAATTATCTGTAATTTCATTATTTCTTATCTCTTGGTGTAGTTTTAATTGATGTGGCTGCTGGAAATACTTTTGCAAAATTGTACTGATACATATTTTCCATAGGTGAGATACATAATGACCTGGGTTTTTTTAGCATACAAATATTTATACTTAGAAAAGTGAAGAATAATTTTCACAGTACCCTAATATTTATTCATCTCTGCTGCCCTCTTGTGGTGAGCTGACCACAGAACAAGCAAAAATAGTGACTCTTGGGAATAAAGTTTGAAGTGGCAAAAAAATAAACGCAAGAAAATTGGGAAAACCCCTGAAACGGTATAACCCATTTGTGTATCAAGTTATTTTCTATTTTTAACAAACAAATGAATGTTGCTCTGGATTTATTGTAAATTTCTAATAAGTAGTTATGATATCTGCATTTTATTATTAAAAGCATATAAAGTAGAGGGCAATACAAAAAAAAACAACAAATAAAAAGGGACCTTTATTATTAAATACATTTTATTACATTAACGACATTATTTTTACTGACAGGCTTTAATGGAAGTTACAGGTTTTTGGTTGGGTGGAACTGAACAATGAACCCTGACAGGCCCCGCCCCCTCCCTCTCTACAGAGTTTCCCTTCAGCCCCAGTTGATGCTGTCTGCATCTGACACGGTGAGGATGTCTGTGACCAGGCCGGTGCCGATGGTTCTGTTTCCGTCTCTCAGAGTGAACCTCTGGCCTTTCTCCAGAACCATCGGCTGGCGGAGCATAATCGACAACGACGTGTCCTCACCAGGCATCACCATTTCCTTAAAGAGAGTACAAACAACACAGCGCTTAGTTATAAGAATCTTCACTGGTATCGGCAGACGGCTTTGACCTAAAAATAATCCTAAACATTCAAACACACACCTTGCCAGCAGGTAGAATGATCCTGCAGGCCATGTCCCAGGTCAGAGAAAACATGATGGGCATGAAGTTGGTAACAAACGGTTTGTGTCTGCCTCCTTCCTCCTTACTCAGAATATAAACCTGCAGAGAGTTTTCACTTAAATAAACAACAATAATAAAACAGACCAATAAACTATCAAACAATGAAATGTTGAGAAGGAAAATACATTCAGCAAGTTTCATTTACACTTAAGAACAGAGCAAAACAAAGCTTTAAAATGTGGTTCTAAAATAATATTCAAGAAAAATTAGGGGGAAAAAAATAATTCAGGTCTAAATGTAGAGAAACGGGAGCCTGATTAGTTCATACACTCTTAAATAATTTCAGTTAAAGTGTCCTGAATTCTCTAAAAATCCTTTAAACATTTGATCTGAACGTTGAACATTTTAAATGACAAATGTATAAACAGTGTTTGGTGTTGTACGGAGTAACTTCATGGTGTCAGACCTGAGCCTGGACTTTCTGGTGAGGCATGATGGATCCTGGTTTACACATCACCATCCCTCTCCTCACGTCTTCCCTCTTCAGGCCTCGTACCAGCGCGCCCAGGTTATCTCCTGCCTCGGCCCGGTCCAGAGACTTGTGGAACATCTCAATCCCTGAAACAAAAGAAAGAAAGAGCATTAAAAGGTCAAACATCCTTAGAAGGAATTTCATATCAGCTTTAAAGTGATAATATGCAGTTTTGCTTGTTTTGGGCTCCCTCTGGTGTCCGTTTTAAATCACCTATAGACAGCCTATAAACGCCTAAATCTACCTGTTGAAACGTCTCCTCAGCCTTCATAGCTTTCTACAGGAGCGGTTATTTACTCCTTCAAAGAAATCAGCTGTGTTCAAGCAGGGAGAGATGGAAAAAAATCAGGAATCATGAGCTAAAAACACTCCAGAGCTAGCATAACAGCTAGCCACATTGGGTTAGCCTAACCCTCATGAGACACATGACCCCAGCAACTTAAAGCCTTTATTTCGTATTAGCCTCACTGATCCGTGAAGAAGATGGTTCCCAGTTATCCTTCCAGTTTTCTGACATTTTCTTTCACTCACCTGTAACCACCGACTTGAAGCTGCGATTGTGACCCACAAACTCAGCATCGTCTCCTTTCTTTATGACGCCCCTCTCCAGAGTGCCCGTCACAACTGTCCCTCTGCCTTCAGGACAAACGGTAAAACTTAAATTCTGCATATTTATTTTTCTTTATTATGTGAAAATTGCAGCATTCTTCTTTATAAGCTGCAGCATATGCGACAGCTCTTCTTTCCTACCTGGGATTGAATGAACCCCTTCGACAGGAAGGAGGAAGGGTTTTTCCAGCTCTCGTTTGGGTAGAGGAACATAAGAATCCACGATCTCCAGCAGCTTTAATACGGAGTTCATGCCCAGTTCAGGATTCTTGTTCTGAGATGGAGCACAGGATGAGATTAAATCAGTTACATTTTAGAAATGGTAAGTACCATTTAGTTGTTGATGATATAAAAATGTTCACTGCCATTAACCATTAAAATAAAACTGAACATTTACCTCCAAGGCGCAGAGGGCAGAGCCTATCACCACAGGCGTGTTCTCGCCATCATAACCAAACTCGGTGAGCAGCTCACGGATCTCGATCTCCACCAGTTCCAGCATCTCCTTGTCTTCCACTGCGTCGGCCTTGTTGATGAAAACCACCACATGCTCCACTCCAATCTGCCTGGCCAGCAGGAGGTGCTCACGGGTCTGAGGCATCTGGCCGTCGGTGGCCGCCACCACCAGGATGCAGCCGTCCATCTGGGCCGTGCCTGTGATCATGTTCTGAAAAGGGACATGTCTCTAAACATCCATCAACAACCAGGCTGCATCCCATTCAGATTAAGGAGATTACCTTGACGTAGTCCGCGTGGCCGGGGCAGTCTGTGTGGGCGTAATGTCTGTTGGCTGTGGTGTATTCTACATGAGAGGCGTTGATGGTAATTCCTCTAGCCTTTTCTTCAGGGGCGTTGTCAATTTCTTCATACTTTTTGTAGTTAGCACCGCCAACATCAGCGAGTACTGAGAAAAAGAGAAACACTCAGAACATGTCTAAATATAAACCGTTTTTATGTTAAGATAAAGAACAATAAAATAAATAGTCTGGATCTGAGATTAATTTGATCTGATCAAAAAGAAGAGCCTAAACATGAACTGATTCTACCTTTTGTAATGGCTGCAGTCAGAGTGGTCTTGCCATGATCAACATGGCCAATCGTTCCAATGTTCACATGAGGTTTGTCTCTGCTGTACGTCTTCTTAGCCTCAGCAGCAAATGTTCGCCGACTTAAAGGCACAGCACACTACAAACCAAAGAGAAACACTGAGATCCAGGTTTAACAACCTAAAGAAGGCCGTTTGTCTGCATACTGACCAGTTTGAACGAGCTGTGCAGAAGGCTCGGTGAGGAAAGGTGAAGAGCTGAGAACAGGAAATAAAGGGAATCAAATAACTATCAAATGTGTATTTGGATCATTTTCATCAAATTGCTGATGGACTCTTCAAAAAGCTGCCACTCTCTCCCATTTTAAAATATACATTTATCCCGATTGGACATTATTTAACCCACATTTTCTGTTTTTGTATTTGAACCTAATTAGCATTATCACTTGTCTCTAAGGTCTGCACTAAGTTTTCTTTGTTCAAAACACACATTTATTATCAGACACTAATAGATTCCTGATTTTTATATATAACAGTGTATCCAGTCTTGATTAAAACCACCTTCTCCTACAAGTTTAGATAATTTTCCACTTTTGATGTAATGAATCATACTGTTACCCACAAGTCTGTTTCTAATCTACACGTCAACCATCCTTAGTGTGTTTCAAACCTTTTTAATTTTAACCCCAGGCTAAGTTAACCTAACTATAATAATAATGGTTTGCATCATGTTGCTCTGCAGCAGCTAACATTTGGTTAACACCGAGGTGGACAGAAGTGGACATTATTAAGCTTCTAAGTTCTTAGAAATATGTTTTCCTGGTAAAATGAAGAGTTTAGTACCACAGTGACCATCAAGATATTGTCTGGATCAATAATAAATTATTCTTCTGTCAATCTTAATCCGCATTAGCTCTGTTGTTAGCTAACCCACTGGTAACGTGACCTTGCTGTGTTATCGGAAGAGAGAGCATCGTCTCAGTTTTTTAATTTCTTAATAAACGTAATATACAGCTCAAAGATTAATCATAGCACCGAGGCTCCACATGCGTTCACAAAGATATATCCATGCAGCAGAAATGAAGAAAAGTTTTACCTGAAAAACAAGCACGCAGCCCTACAAGCGCCGCCATCTTGGATGGTTAGACAAATCAAAGATCACAAAAACTATCAAGAGAATACTCTGACTAGCGTCAAAGCTTCCGCATGTCCTAAACCAGTAAAACGATACAAACATAAAATAAAAATACACAGTTGTTATTTTCGAGTATATGACGTCATAGATTTGTTTATTTAGAGTCGGAAAAAATAGTTCTGCATTTTCAGTTAGCAGCAATCCAACAGATTTGATGTGAGAATATTCTATTCAATTTATTCAATTTTAAAATATAAAACAAAGGCAGCTACTTACTTATTATTGTTGTTGTTGTTGTTGTCGTCACATATATGGAGCCCCATCAGTACATTTAGACGTAAAAATGAAAACAAATGTATTCTAAAAGTTAGGGGCTCTTTATCAAATGTCCTGATACTCTTTGTTACGCGGCTCCAAGCCTTACCCTAATTATGCTAATACAAGGACGTTGTCAAAACCACTTTCAAATATTGATGATTATTTCAGTTGTACACTTTATATTAAAGAATCAAAAATACGTAAAACACGTCAAGACTGAAATTAATGTAAGGAAGAGATAGACTGTTCAACACACGACCACAGTAATATCAAAAGGCGCATTTTGATTGCTCGTTAGGTTTGTGTTTTACGGTAAAGATGGCGGCTGACTCAGTGTGCTGTGCTCGTGAGTTCAACCACTAGCCAGAATGTTCTAGCGCTTTCATGTATTTGCGTTGATAAGGGGAGAAAAGCGGCTATTGCTCAGAGAGAGAAACACTCCGGGTTCGTTACTCACTTGGTATTTGAGGATTCTTCAAATGTAAGTATTTTTATTTTAAGATTTTCCGTTACGAGTCTCCAGAAAGCTGTAGACTTGAGATGTATGTGAGGACTTGGGCTCACTAAATTGTAAATTAACTACACTGATACTAGGATTAGCACATTTAAAGTAATGTAAATAGATATTTTATATGTTTGAACTGGCTCTGGATTACTTTTTACCAGTTATATTGTGGATATGTAATGGTGTAGTTTAAATTAACTTGTCTTTCTTGTTTGTTTGTTTTTTGTCCAGTTGTTAAGGCCATGTCAGATAGTAGACAGAACAGAAGATACCCCCAGAACCTTCAGGGGGTTCTGCAGCTGGCAGTAGATGCTGGATCAGGAGCAGAGGGTCCAGCTCCTGTAGAACACATGTCAGAGGAGGTAAGAGGTTGTATCAATTCATTTATGGACCATGAAGTTTTAATTCTAATATCCTGAAGCATGTGATTAAAATTTATGGACACTTAATGTAGCTCAGACAAACATGTCACTAGTTCGTTTGTCTTTGTTCCAGAGGAAAACATGGCTGAGAGAAGCTCTTTCAGAAATGTGCAAAGGCCAGATGGATGAAGTGGAGCAGATGAAACAGTGCTTGTCTGTCCTACGCAAAGATGAAACGGGTGAAAAGGAGCGAGATGAAGAAGATGAGGACGATGATGAGCGAGAATCAGCCTTTGAGATGTTGTCTGAGTTGTGTGAGAACCTGGACAATGCTAGAGGTTTGTTAGGAATGAAATTAGAGTTAAACAGGGTGTTATCTTAGTGTTTATATATGCAGATTTAATTCTAAATGGTATCTATTTTTTTCACATCACAGATCTGATGCTTCTTGGAGGACTGGACTTGTGCGTCTCCAGGTATCTGTGTCATGTCCAGAGTGGGCTGCGGTGGCGAGCTGCACAGCTTATCGCCTCCTGTGCTCAGAACATGCCGCAGGTACAGGACCACTTGCTTAAGATCGAGGTTCTGCCAAAACTTCTCCACCTGACAGATTCAGACCCAAACCCCACCGTCAGAGTAAAGGCTCTTTATGCTGTCTCATGTGAGTAGACTTTTTGTAAACACATAGTTTAAATCAGGGATCTTCTCCAGTCCAGGAGGATTTTTTTTTAGTATTTATCCTGATCCAGCACACTGGAATCTTTCATTTAATTACCTCTGGCATTTTTTACCCACTGATTCAAATTAGGAGCAATGGAGCTGAGAAACCTCTAAAACATGCTGGATAGTGGTCCTCTGGGACTGGAGTCTGACCCCCTTGGCGCCTTAAATGAAACACTTTAGATATCTGAATTATCTCATGATGTGTTTGTGCTGCTTTCCACTGATTGCCACATAGAAGAATCATGCTGTGTCTCTGTAGGCCTGGTCCGAGAGCAGGACAACGGACTCCAGGAGTTTGTCGCTCATGACGGTTTTTCAGTGCTGATGAGAGGCATGCAGTCAGAAAACGAGAAACTCCGGACCAAATCTGCTTTCCTTCTGCTCAATCTGCTGACTTCACATCCCGAACATAAAGGTATGAATGAGGAAATAAAAGTTGTAGCTATTCTGGTACTGATGTTTTTACTGGATCTATTCTATTAACAAATCTTTGTTTTAAAGATTGTAAAAGTTTAGAGTTTAGATCTCAAATTTTACCCAAGAAGGGATTCTTACTGTGGGACACATCTTTTTTTATATCCAAGTAAAAGTGGTATTACAATCAATTTTCCCATTTGTCTTAATTTCCATAACTTGTAATTTGACTAAAATCTGCACAAAACAGGGATGACCCATAGGTTATAATGGTTGTAATTCAGATGCTGATGCAGTGGAAATCCATAAACAGGAACACTTCTCACTTGTTTACATGGAGGGGAAGGGACTAGGGGGGGCGGTTGTCTCAGGTTTAATATCTGTGTTATGGTCCTGTGTTATATGTGTGTCCATAATGTGACCGCTCTTAAATCAGGACAACTTTGAAGTATAAGAAAAACAGCTTGATGACTAAAGGTTTAAAATATCAGAGTCATTATTTGATCTATTACCTTGGATGCTAAGTTATCTCATCTCAGACATATACCTCTCTGTTTGCATTTCTGAGATATCTCTTTGTTTTTTTGGTCCCTTAACAGAAACGGTTGTGTCTATGGGGATGGTGCAGCAGCTCGTGTCAGTGCTCCGCTCTCCTCACTCGTCTTTCCATGAACATGTTCTTGGCGCTCTCTGCTGGTGAGAAACACCTCCCTGCTTTTTACTTGATGCTTGAATGGCAGCTGTATTTTTTTTTTATATGTCTTGTACATTTTGTAATGTCCAACCTTGTTTATGTGTCTAGTTTGGTGGAAGATTTTCCACAAGGGCTCAAAGACTGCAGGAATCCCACTCTGTGTCTGGAGGAGTTACTCAAGCAGCGAGCCAAAGAGCTCCAAGGAAAAGAGGAAAGTCAGGTAAACAGTGTTGTAATTTAAATATGCTGTCACTCAAAGCTACATGTTCATCCATCTAATTATAAAATATAAAATTGAGAGTGCTTTATGCCTAAAATTAAAACTGCATATTTTCTTCTCAACAGGAAGAACTTGATTTCTGTGACCGTCTCAGAGTTTTGTGCTTCAGCGGGACGCCGTCGGATGATAATGGGATGGATCGCTAAAACAAATGTTTTTAAATTCTTATTTTGGTATCAGAACAAAAAATGTAACAGAACATTCATGAGCTGAATCATGGATGCAGAGCAACATTGTTTTTCTGTTTCGGACAGTCACTGTTCATGTTTTGCATGTAATCCAGGAGCTGGACTATACTGTAAATAATCGTACTGTAGAAAGTTACATTTCAAGACTTCTGTTTGCTCTTTACAACAAATTTCATGTAAAATTTAAACACCCCCAGAGTAAGTAAGTGTGTTTTTATTATCTTCTATATTTACAGACATCCAAATGTTTATTCAGATATGTGTGTGTGTGTGTATATATATAAATATATCTAAACGTTGGGATTAAAGTCTGAAATGTTTCAGATCAAGTTGACTTTTTTAAATCATTGACCTCAGAGTTATTTACTTTAATCAAAAACTGTTGTTTATATATTTTAATGCAGTTTAATGAGAACATTTTACAAAAAAAAAACATTAAATGACAGATGATGATGAATGTTAAAAAGTCATGCACTGAATGTTTTCATTTATATTGAAATATATATATTTTTCAATATATGTTTCTAACCATTGAAAAAATATACATATTTAATTTTGGTGGGATATTTATTAGCTGTAAAGCTTTACATTTAGACATTGTAAAAAAAAAAAAAAAGCTCATGTTATGCATTTGGTAAAGTCAAATGTACACACGCAAAATAACAGCAATATGTATAGGATACCTCATGGTTCCTGTTTATTACCGCTTCCATTTAGAAAAGC
>SSNR01000107.1:245069-281082 GCA_006937965.1 Callopanchax toddi | reverse complement strand
AAAAAAAAAAAGATTTTTCAATTTGACATTACTGCATGGATTAAAGAGAACATCTGGGATCTTACCCTGCCGAGGTATCTCCAGTCCAGGAGGTCACTCAGGCGCTCGGTACGATTCCTCTGGATGATCCTCTGGCGCCGGCTCTGCTTGCAGAACTGAAACAGGAAGGAGGTGAGCTGGTTGCATGACTCGTCAACCCCCTTGTATCGACGGTCAAGGATGTAAATGCCTACCAAGAGAAAATACATTTGATCAACTCCATTATTCATATTTAACAAGGCAAACTGAGAAGTGGATACACACCATACGCTGAGGGGTCTGCTATATGTTCCTCCATGAAACATCCAAACCCTGACAGGTTGGTGGAGATGGAAGGGATTCCCATGACTGTGCACTCAGCTGGTGACACAAACATGACGGATTATTTATCTGATGCATCGTAAGTCCACATGTGCTTATGAATGTTACCTGGTGTGTAGCCCCAAGGTTCATAGTAAGAAGGGAAGACGCCAAGGTGGCAACCTCTGACAAACTCCTCATAATCCATGGGAAGCAGAGGAGAGGTAGATGAAAGGAACTCTGGATGGAAGATAATCTGAGGGAGGAGAAGTGATCAGGCCTTAACTCAGAGTTTAATGAACAATCTGGTTCTTAAATATATTAAAAGGTCAATATGGACTGAAACAAATCCTGCAGAGATCACGATGACTTCACAGCTAAATGTCTCCACGTATACTTCTACAGTTTACACACACAAACTCCCTAAAAAAAGAAATCCTTGCTCCTGTCAGCTGTGGCACCTTGACTCGGTCAGCAGAGCTGTTGAAAAGGCCGATGCGGCGGACACAGTTCAGGATGGGGTCGCTGCTGTCCTCCAGCATGTTGTGAGTGCAGACTGGAGGCTGGGACTGCCGCTGAGTTGCAAAGATGGCACGCTTCATTATGGTAAAGTCGTCCTTGTCCAGCATTTTTGACACATCTGGCAGCTGCCCACTAAAGGACAAAACGGGGCGAAAGAAAGCTTTAAACCAAAACGAGGACATCAATTTGCTGGTCTCAACTTTTGGGATTTTAGTCATCTTCAAATGTTCAATAGAATCTGTAAAAGTCCCTCGCTCTGACCAATTTAAAAAGCAGATTTTTTTAAAGATGTGGTTTAAATTTCGTGGAAATTCTGGTGAATAACATGGTTGTTTGTCTAAAGGAGTAAATGATCATAAAGATCTCTTGATGTAGGTCAACTTACACCAAAAGGGACTCGTAAAGTTTCTTTCCAAAGCGCTCCTTCACAGTCTGAGCAGTATCCCTGTCAGGGTCAACAATAAAGAAATACAAGTTGGCTGTCAGGCTCAGATTTTATATTTTCAGCCTGAAACTCCACCTAAATTCACAGCATCCTCACCAGAGCTGCTTCCTGACAGCTTGGCCCTTCAAGGTCTCCACGTTGAAGTTGTTTGTCCGAGCTGGCATGATGAAGAAAGCGATAACAGTTACATCGCTGTGGTTTACCTGTACAACACACAGAGTTCCTACAGCTGAAATCACAACATCAAAACACGTCCGATGATCACTCAGAGGAACCACGTCACACTTACTCTCAGCAGATAGTTGAGTCTGGCTAAAGCCTCCAAGAAGATGTCGGCGCCTTTGTTGGAGAATTCATACCTTCCAGCTATGAAGAGGAACAAACACTTGTCCAGGTTGAAGTCAAGGTGCCTGAAGGTGAAGAAACTGTAATGAGCCCAGCTCCTCCACAGTACACATTCCATTATAACTTTGGTTTTCCAAGTCTGAGCTCTAAAACAGAATCATTATTGATATAATGAATGAAAGAATAAATTGTAAACCGAGTTCTGACCCGTAGAAATGCCCCCTGACAAACTCCTGGATGCGGTTCTTGCTTTGAGCGTGGAGGTTTTGAAACTCGTGCATAGCAGAGAACTTCTTCACATTGAGCCCATTGGGAGTGACGATGTCTGGAATTTAAATTCATCTCATCAAAGTAATAAATCACTTACAAAAGTTAGCAAGTTAGCTGAAACAAAAAGCTCTTTTAAACACCAACAGATGGAACCATAAGTTAATTATATTGCCATGGCAACCACATGCTTGTCTCATGTAAGATTACGACAGGGTGTGAAAATGGACAAAAATCATCTGCAAACAGCACCGTAGTGAAGATGCCTGAAATGAGCTAACTTACATTTAGCTTGTCTAAGGGACAACATGGGGTCAATGTCTCTGTGCCAGTGATGTTCATGAGAACGGATCATTACCTGGTTTCCTCTTGAGCAGGTGCTCCGCCTCGATAGCTGTAATCTGCGACACTGTGGTGAAAACGTGAGCGCAGTGTGCAGCCGCTCGCTCCAAACAGTACCGATGGTAGATCTGTCGATCACCTGCTTCCTTATCCACATTGAACTGAGCCAGACACAAATCCACACAGCTGTCAATTAAAATATGCTTCTGTAAAAAAACACCTGAAGAGATCATTTTATTCACCATCAGAAAAATTAAAAGGTCATTTGAAACAAATACCTCTGGAAGGTTGTTGTAGAAGTCCACGCTTCCAGCACACAGGTAGCGCCCCAGCAGCGTGGCGTGAGTGGTGAATATAGTAGCGATGGGCAGCTGTCTCTGTCGACACAACATCAGGCCGAGTCCAGCCAGCCACTCGTGGAAGTGGGCCACGATGTGTGGAGGCTCCTCACTCTGGGCTGCATACTACGAACAGCAGAATTAAGGTTAAAACAAACGGTACAGTCACAAGGGAAAGTTTAGACTTTTATGGTCAAAACGTCATACACTACAGGGCTTCTGGTCAAAGAACTTACAATGATAAATTATACCAGTTACACAGTACACTCTCTCATTTTACTCAAAATACACAAAACAGGGACAGCGTACTACAAATTCAGACTTGATGCAGGAAAATGTCTCATTTTCCATGTAAGATAACAGAAATGTTGACCATGACTGATGAAGTCTTTGAGTTACAAACTATAAAACCAGTCAGCTGACCTCTCCCAGAAGCCAGGCAGTCAGGAAGCCAAACAGCACGGCATCATTGGCCTCGCGGTCGAACCACGGCACGCCGATGGAAAAGTGCTCCCACAGCTCGCTCTTCCAGCGGTCCAGAGACCAGGCGGTGAAGCCGACATCGATCAGAACTACGTAAGGACTGCCTTCAATGAGCCAGCGGCCAAAGTAAATCTGTAAGAAAATACAGAAGGTTAGAAATTGTGTTTAGCTACATGCTTCCAATAAAAAGGGGCACATTCTTATTTTAAATGTTCTATTTTCTATATGAAAGAAATGATTAAGGCAAGTTCCAGCTGTAATTATTTTTTGGTTTGTTTATCATTTACATAGCATTAATTCCTTATATAAAGAAATATTCAAACCTTAAATCTCATTTTATTTTGAAAACTGTATTCATGACAAAGACGACGTGTGTTTTAAATGTGAGTAGATGACCAAATGAAACCAAGAACAACTAACTCATCTCATTCTTGTCCACCAGCAGCCTCTCCTGCATGAGATACAGGCTTTGTTGAAACGGCTGCACTGTTCCTTTAAAAATAGCCCAGTTCCAGGCTTGACACATAAAACCACAGCGGGCCTCCAGTGACACAGCACAAAACCTATTTCTGAACTGTGTGTGTGTGTGTGAGTGAGTGAACGAGCATCAAACGGGGAGACACTGATACAACCTCTAACCTTTGTGTGGAACCTTTAAAAGCACATGCTCACAGATCTCATTCTATAATTACTCCAGTGTGAAGTAGCCAGAATGACCGCCCTCCGGAGCAGCATGTGGATGTTTGCTGTGTGCGTACGGTTGTACCTTACAGCCACTGGAATTCATTTGGTCAATGGTGCGTTTCAGCACTGGGTCGGTGGGTTCGATCAGCTCCACCTGAGTGCGCACGTTGCTCTCCACGTAGGGACCCACGAGGAAATAGTTCTCTCCCCATTCCTCGGCGGTCAGACGGGCTTTAGTCTGGATGACGGTGTAGATGCCTCCAACTTCAAACAAGCACACAACGTCAAAACAGACAGAAATAAAAGTCTCATCAAGCAGTTTCTGAGAATAGTTTTCAGAATTACAAGCACACAACAATATTGAAAAATACTTGCCTTTATTTGCAACCTCCCAAGCTATTTCAAAAAGAACGGCATCCTCCAAATCAAACTCCTCGTCCCACTCCTCAAGTCCTGACAGGGACGTGACGGACAGGCTGCGAGCCAGCGGCATGCTGGGTAAAAATAGAACACTATTGAGAAGGAAGCACCTTACGTCTAAAAATAACCAAAGCATTTTTGCTAAGGAATCTTTTGAGGACATCATCATGAGATATTTCTCACAAAGAAATATTCTGCATTTCTTTTTTAAATATTTAATTTCAAATAAACTTAAATCTGTCTGCTTTTAAACAGGTTTGACCTATAGCAAAATATTTATTAGAATAAACATACGACGTCCAGGTTAACCTAATGTAACTTCCTCTTGAGCAACGATACTACGAATTATTTCACTGTGATGTAAAACCCAGACTTTCTCAATTATTTTACAAACCTGTTCTCACATGTTTAAACATTTAAACATCTTCCAAACCCCTTTATTTCTCACACAACCTGGTCAGTTAAACATTTTGCTGGTTACATAAGAGCCTGGGGCAAGACAAACAGCAAGAAGAGAAGTGTGCTCTCTAAAAATTAATTATCTTCATTTCTCTTCAGAAACACAAACAATACCCATGAAGAATTTAATCAAAGTTTAAATTTGAATGTGACATTTTTAAATGGTACCTCTCATGCCGCGCAACGTTTGAGCACAAAACCTACAAAATAGCTTTGAGAGGAGAATTCCTTTAGTCTTTAATTTATTAGTGGTCTGTCATCGTAAAGGAGTAGAGTAGATATTTAAAATGCATAATTTAGACATCTGTCTGAGTCAGTTAAATTACGACTCATTTCCTGCTTGCAGAAATGAAGAAACCCAGTGAGCAAATGAAGGGATGGTGCGGGAAAGGATGCAGTTTGAACTGGTTCAAGTTCAAACTTGATCCATTGGCTTTCATTTAGCCACCAGTTGGTGTTCTCTGATATGTTGTAATCATATTAGGTTAAGGCACATGGAAAACTCTGAAAATGGGTTAAGATGGGGGAGGGTATTCTCCACATATGCAGCCTTTCTACCAACAACTTTCATGTTTTTACAGGTTTGTTCGCTTTAATGTTTGTGTGCACAAACTAAGAGAAGACATCAAGATGTTTGAGCTGAAGTGGACACACAATGGACTGATCCTGGGTCCAAATAAATCCAAACATCATTCTAATAAGCATGAACTTTACTTACAGCTGATGCCACCTTTTATTAGTCTATATGTAGTGGTTGCATACGTTTCTCAACAGGTTTAAATTAAAGAAAGGAATGAAATACCAGACAGTCCATCGAATGAATAAAGCACCATCCCCCCACACATTCTTAGGATAAACCCAACTTCTGTTTGAGGACCCTCCGGCTTTCCGTACTTCATTTACACCCAGACGGGTCAATTTATCCTTCCTGCACTTTCAACCAGTCTACGCTCATTGTATGACCTTGCTCACATCCGTGCACTTCTCATTGACACTGTGGTTATTTCCCACTAGGCCATCCTAGTTTTTAAAGCGAACAGAAATGAGCGTTAGTGACTTAAATCAGAAATGTCTGCAGGCAACATTCACCGAACGCCTTTTGAAATTATTACCAGCCTTCTAGTGTGCACAAACATGCCGATGTATGAATGTTTGTGCTTCCTATCAGAGTGGAGGGGTGGACGTGACATCAGGCACCTTTACTGCAAAGCTACCGAGAGGCCGAGCGCCTGCGCGCGCTCCCCGAGCAACTATTCAACAGTCGCGTGACATAAAACACAGACTCACCCTTCGGTTTTGTCCCAACTTCACGAAGATTAGCTAAACATTGGCAGCTGTCGTAGTCACTCCAAGAAGACGGGAAACGGCGGAGAGTGAGGGGTAAAAAGGGGGCGGCGGCTTTGGTTAAATGTCAGCGAGTCGCATTGGTTTGCTGCGAGCCGCTGTGGCGCTAAGGAACGGGACGCCCTTTGCTTTAGGATGCAGGAAAAAGGTCGGGCTGACTGCGGAGCCCCTGTCATATTATTCATGAGCTTAACTTCTATTGGTCGAGCTGTCCTTTTTGGCTCCGCCTCCTCATACAGCATTAAGCTAATTGGGTGTCTTCTTGAGCGGAGAGACACGATTGGCTAAGTAGAAATTAAAGGGCTTAGATGGGTCAACACTTTCACTAAGCCGGCGTGAGCGGCGGCGCGCCGAGTGGGCGGAGTTTGCGTGTAAAAAGGCTTATAACCAGGTGCTTTTCTACCAGCTCGGCTTTATTTCCCACTATAATCACTGTTGTTTAAAGAAATAAGTTTTAGGAAATTTGCTAAAAATAAAAAGCTTGATCATTTGTGTCCATTTTTGTCTATTGTAGCAGGGGAAACATCCCAATTAATGGATGTTTTGAGACTTTGATTCATGATTGCACACAGTAGTCATCTGACTCATTTTACCTTCTACCAGCTCTGGTCATGAGTTTGAGGTAATGACTGAAAGAAAGAGATCATGAATACATAAATGAATTCCTCAGCAGGGTGGCTGTGCTCAGCCTTACCTTCCATTTCACATTTTAATGTTCTTTATGTTTTTTCTGTATAATGTAAATTTTTGCAGAACATGTTTGTTGCATTGTATTGCTTACAGTTTTTGATGGATGAACAGGAATCTGCCCTACTTTTCCACATCCTTATGATTCCTTGAGCCTATGTTTCCATGTTACAAATATTTTTCCTTCACAGTTAGATTAGACATATACAATAATATTCACATCACTGAAAAAAAAAACCTTTATGACTGGTTCGTGTTTTACAGTAAGATGTCACTAAGTTTGGAGACATCTGAAACACCATCCCAGACCAATAGGGAGCATATATGCTCAGAATTGTTACTGTCATGTAAAAATCAAGAAGAAGCAGAGGAATAAATATGAAAAATTTAGTTATACTGCCAAAATGAATACAGCAAGGTATTTATTATAACACATACATTTGGAAAAATAATGTAACAAGTGACAATAAATCTCTTAAATCCCAAATATGTATCCCAGTCTTGCTGTTATTTTTATCTGCAGCTTTTAATCTACACTCCTGAAGTGCCAGTGCAATGCATTATCCTACCCCACACCTTCTGACGTCAGTGTGTAGACAAGAAAGAGAAAGCGCAATAAACCTTTCAAAATAAGTAAAACAAATCCATTGTGCAAGTGTATATTTGGACACTGGGTTTCTGTTATCGGAACGTTTTGCTAACTCACTTGCAGGAATTGGTTCAGTTAAAAGTTACACCCATGGTTCAAAATCATAGACTCAAAAGTGCTTCACACACCAACAATGTCTGGTGAACTCAAAGTCCTTTTGTAAACTGAAGATGTGATGTTTCTTATGCTTCTTATTGTATTCTGTTTTTATGCATTTAAACATTCAATGTGTAACAAAAACCCAATTTATTATATGTTCAATTTATACTTACACATAGAGCAAATGAGTAATTTAATTTTGACTTGTGAGGACCTTAAAATGACATTTTATTTAATGTTTTTAATTAAAAAGATATGTAGGTGTGAACCATTCATTAAAACAGATTATCAGTATATTTTTAACATACTGCAGGAATGGTAATATACTCAATACATGCATGTTTACTGTAACCAAGTCAATATACTTACAGTAAGACAATAAGGATCAGTCAACATGGCCTTACAGCAATATGCTACTATACCAAATATACCCAGCCAACATCAAATCTGTGTAATTCAAAACAAAGTAGCATTCTAACTTTGGCATTGTTTTTTTTTCATACATCTACATAGATGTATGTATGTATATGTGTATATATATATATGTATACATATATACGTGTATATATATGTATACATATATATATATATATATAATGTTGTTACTCTTCTTTTTTTTGTTTTTGTTTGTTGTTGTTGCTACTCTTCTTTCTATGTATATACACTTCCTGCTGCATATCCTCTGACGGAGCGCTCTGGTCTGACGTATTTTTAACGGTCACTTTCTTGTACTAGGTACGGTCAGATTGAACTGTATTTCCTTCTCTGCTGACTTTGAATTTCACTAAACTTCCGGCATTGATGTGACGTAATTGTCCCCTCCTCCGTTAGTAAACCCATCAACGGGGCGGAAAATTTCCGCGCTTTCTGCGGTGAAAGTTCACAAATTGAAGACGTGTGGCGGGAGCTGCTGTTGTCAGTCGGAGTCTGTTGTCGAATAGCAACTTTTAGAGGTATTTATTACAAAGGCAGCAGGATTTAATTCAGGTCCTCGTAGGTTTATTAGAGAACAGCCGTAAGCTAAGAACTAAGGCGCGAGACTGTTTAATGTTTACATCCGCGTTTGCTAGCTTTATAGCTCGTGAAGAATAGAAGCCGTCCTAGCTTTCACCACGAAAGTCACGTGCCACAAACTATCTCTGGATTCTTATGCTTAATGTGCTGTGTATCTCACATGTAAAGGCATAACGCTAACACGTGGGTGCATTGTTTGATAAAACAGCAGCTGCTAGTACTGAGCGCTGCTCTGATGCCATCTGTGTTGTGTATTGGGTGAAGCTCGTCTTGCAGGAAGAGTGTAGAAGTCATTTGGTACATTTCTGCAGGGTAGAGTAGAAAAATGATCATATCAGTGGCACCATTTTGCATGCTTATCCTCTCAGGAGTTCTCAACAGCTGAAAGAGTTACAATATTTTTGGCAACAGGACATATTTGCTTATTTGGTCCATTGATTCTGCTATCATTTAAATTTCTTCAAACATTTAAAAAAACAAAAACAAATGACCTTACACTAAAACTTTGTAAAATATTTTCTAAGTATTTGAGGAGGGGTTTCTGGCCTAAAAGTAGCTTACATTGATGACTGGTGGGAGTTCCTAGTAGTGAAGTTTTATTTGTAAATCTGATTATGAACATAATTTATGCATGGTCATTTACTTCTATTCCATCACCAATATCAGCTTAAATACATGAATCAATATGTTTCTATCTTCCATCTCAAAAACATATCTAACATCTGCCTTCACTGTTTTTGTTTAAATGACTTGTAGGAATGGACGTTAAACGACGTAATGGTGGCCCACTCATGGGTGGTGCGTCCCAGGCCAAGAGAGGTAAAACGACAGGCGACTGGGAGGACAGTCCATCGCAGTTTGAGGAAGAGTTACTGATGTTTGATGAATTAGAGATGGATTCAGAGGAGATGGAGAGCCAGGTGGGACATGATGTCATTCCTGTGGGTGAGTAGCTCATCTTTATATAAAAAAGTTAGTGTTATACTTAAACTCAATGTCTATACATCATCCAGACTAACATCTGTCTTATTTGCTTTGCTTTTGCACCAGATAATTTAATAAATCTTTGTAACCCTTCTTTCTTGTCTTGTCAGGTGAACTTTTCTCAGCAGACGTTAACCCTCGTTGGAAGAGGCCTCACGCCCCCACACTGAACCCATCATCTGGCCCTTTGGTGTTCCAGCAGATTGATCTTGACTATTATTTGGGTGATTATTGACACCAGAATTTTGCACAGGATTCGTACTTGACAAACCCATTTCATTAGATAAAAATGTGCACTCATTGGATGCAGAGCATATCTTCTTCATCAGATGAATGTAATTTATATGAAAGGTGTTACACAACCATTAATTGATTTTATTTTTCCTGTCATGCAGGTCTGTCAGTGGCCGGCATGCCTGGTCAATCACAAGCAAAAGTACCAATCATTAGGATGTTTGGGGTAACAGACGGTGGAAACAGCGTGTGCTGTCATGTCCATGGCTTTGCACCGTATTTCTATGTTCCTGCACCACCTGGTGAGCACTGACAGTCTTCTATTTCGTTTTACTATTCACAATATTTTCTGATTATAGAAAAACATTTTTGCTTACAAGATAATCAAACTTTGTTTATAATTTCTGGCCTGCTGCATACATACATGGTATGCTTTGAGAGGAAAATACTGTAAGTACTTGTGATTATTAATTTTAAAATGTTTTAATTTTTCTGTTTGTTTAAAAAGGCTTCAAGTCTGATTACTTGGGTGAATTTAAAAGAGAGCTGAACTCTGCTGTTCTGAAGGACATGCGTTCCAATAAGGACAACATCTCTGTTACAGTGCTGGCTGTGGACATCACACGCAAAGAGAGTAAGTTCTATAAAGAGCATATGCTTATTAGACCCTCCTTCCTCCTATAGACCCCTTTGAATTCTCTCTGACCGACAAACTTTTTCAATCAATAAAGTTCAAATTTCTTCATTGTCAGCTGTCAGTCAACGTGCATGCGCTTCACGCAAACCTGTAGAGGTGGGGGCCAGAGCTAATTTCTACTAAAAGGTTGTCCGTTCCCTGGCTACTGAGGGATTTATTTTTATTTTTAAACATTTCTCCACACAGAATGGAAAGGCTTGCCAAGGATACGTGTTTATTTTGGTTGAGCACTCATTCTGGAGTGAGTGTTTCCTCATTTCCAGGTTCTGCAGCTTCAGTGCAGCACTTGCCGTTTAAGACCAGCGTTTCATCAGCACAGTGACAGTCGGGTGTCAGACCCTCGTACAGTGTGAGAATATGATTTGTGAGCTGTGAATGATTGAACCCTGCATTGTAATCATAGTTTAAACAGGAGCTGCTCAGTCTCTGCTCGGCTTAGAGACCGGCATGTCGAGGTGGGGCTATAAAAACCGGGATGGGGTGGAATGGATGTTTTGGGAGGGGCCGTGGTACATTGGTTTAAAAAATTGCTCTCTTGCTGAAATGCTCCACATTGCTGCTTTAAATTAAGATACAGTAGAGCAATACTCTCAATTTACTGGTTCATCCACGTTCCAATCCTTACCTATGGTCATGAGCTTTGGGTAATTTCTCTGCAAGGTGTACAGGCTCAGCTTTAGAGATAGGGTGAGGAGCTCAGCCATCAGTAAGAAACTCTGATTAGAACCGCTGTCCCTCCACATTGAGAGGAGCCAGCTGAGATAGTTTGGGCATCTGGTTTGGAGAATGCCTCAGAGGGAGGTGTTTCGGGCATGTTCTGTATGCAGGAGGCCCCTGGGTTGACCCAGAACAAGCTGGAGGGATTATATCTCTAGGCTGGCCCAGGAACACCTTGGGGTCCCACTGGAGGAGCTGACAGAGGTGGCTGGAGAGAGGACAGTCTGGGTTTCCCTACTGGGTTGCTGCCCCCTGCAACCCAGAGCTGTATAAACCAGGGACACGGAGTACAGCTGTGTACACTCATCATGGACATGAAAGTCATTATTATTGAGCACTCAAAGATTTATTTGAACAGTTTTTTCAGGGTGTAATGATTATACAACATGCAACTTCAAAAAATGTTATAAAAAAGCTTCTTTATTCTTTTTCCTGAAGGTATGTATGGTTACCATGGGCAACGTTCCCTGGAATTCCTGAGGATAACCATGGCGATGCCTCGTCTCATCGCGCCCGCTAAGCGTCTGCTGGAGCAAGGCTTCATGTTTGGACCTTTCTCCGCCCAGAGTTACCAAGCCTACGAGGCCAACATAGATTTTGAAATTAGGTGTGTCTTGAATAATAACAATAATATTATTTATAATAAAGGTTAAATAGTTTTGATTGCTGACAGACAAAACGTGTTAAAATGGCCACTGTTTGAATTGGACTTTGAAAATCAAAGCTGGGGTAGGTTTGCAAAGGAAGCTGTAGAATTGATTATTTTGCACTCATTTGTGTGAATGATTATATAATTTATTAGAACTTGTGCATATGAATTGACTAAAACATTAAACGTGTATTTTAAATTTACTAGTTCTAATTTTAGCAAGCCAAATTTGTAATTTGAAGAGACTGCTTTATGGTATATCAGCCTGTCTTACAAGGCCGATTCTTACATTTTTGAAGCCTAAAACCCTCCCTGCATTTCCAGGTTCATGGTGGACAGTGATGTAGTTGGATGCTGTTGGATTGAACTTCCTAAAGGCAAATACAGAGTGCGTGAAGAGAAGAGCACAGGAAACACGGATTCTCAGAGCACAGGAAAGGTCGGTCCTGTTGAGGTTTCTTCATTAGTTCTGCGTTGTAATTTGATTTAATGGCTGCAGGGCTTTATGGAAATGCAGATCTCTTTCTTCTGTTCTGTTTTCATATTTTCAACAATATGTATATGAATGGTGTTTCAGCATTATGCATTTGTCCTGCAGGTTTCTTTGTGTCAGTATGAAGTGGATGTTGTATGGACGGACCTGATTAGTCACCCTGCAGAAGGAGACTGGCAAAGGATCGCACCACTCAGAGTCCTCAGCTTTGACATAGAGTGTGCTGGAAGAAAAGGTTTTGTTTTTTCACTTGTGTTGTTGCTGAGCTCTTTTGACCAAGTGTGAGCAGACACATTTAATGATTGTTTTGATTATTCTCTGTCCAGGAATCTTCCCAGAAGCAGACAAAGATCCTGTCATCCAGATAGCATCTATGGTCCAGCGTCAGGGTGAGACAGAACCTTTCATTCGCACAGTGTTCACCCTTCAGTCCTGCGCCAGCATCGTCGGCTCTCAGATATTCTGCTTCACTCAGGAGAAGCAGCTTCTTCAGGTAACGGTTCACCTCAGGAAGACGAAGATCTTTGTTTTATTGAACATTGTTCCCTTATCGGTCCAGTTTTTCTGTCTCTGGCTGAGCAGAGCTGGGCCGAGTTTCTGAGGACGGTGGATCCGGACATCATCACTGGATACAACATCCAGAACTTTGACTTTCCCTATTTGCTCAATAGAGCAGCTGCTTTAAAGGTTTGATAGAGCAACATTTAAAAACGATGTTGAAATACGACAAATCTTTTTGTTTTAAATGAACTCTTTTCTCCTCCACATTTCTGTTTACTGTTCATCTGATTTCAGGTGAATTATTTTCCGTACTTGGGCCGAATGCGGGGCATGAAATCAGTTTTGCGAGAGTCGAGTTTCCAGAGTAAGCAGATGGGTCGCAGGGAGAACAAGACCATCAACATGGAGGGCCGCGTTCAGTTCGACCTGCTGCAGGTCAGAACTCGTTGCTCCACACGTGGATTGTAGGTGGTGATGCTTTCAGGAAAGGATGAGTCTAATTTGTGTTTTTCTCAGGTCCTTCTAAGGGATTACAAATTGCGCTCCTACACACTGAATGCTGTAAGTTTCCATTTTCTGCAAGAACAGAAGGAGGATGTGCAGCACTCCATCATCACTGATCTGCAGGTAATGTATCTATTAGTCCAGGCTCCTGCAGATATGGCAGCTTTAATAAATTAGATGGTTGGCCTCTTTAACGAGTTTACAAATAAAAAGGATAAATTGTAGTAAAATTTCAACTTCTGCTGTCTTTCTCATGTATTTTTTGTCTGTTTTCTTCCACACCAGAATGGAAACGAACAAACGCGGCGTCGATTGGCGGTCTACTGCCTGAAAGACGCCTATCTGCCCCTTCGGCTGCTGCAGAAACTGATGTGTGTGATTAACTACATGGAGATGGCCAGAGTGACCGGAGTACCTCTCACCTACCTGCTCTCAAGAGGACAGCAGATCAAAGTTGTCTCTCAACTGCTGAGACAGGTGAGAATTGCTATGTTTGAAAGGTTAGGATCAATTTAGTGTTTTAGTGTTTAACATGGACCTATCAGCAGGGCTGCACAATTAATCGAATTTTAATCGTGATCAAGATTTTGGTGGCCACAATTAAATGAACCTGATCATCAACGATATTTCCAGTCAAATTGCGAGCTCTTCTACTTGCCTCTTCATCACACACCGCCTCAACCAACAGTCTGCCAACCACCAGGGGGCGAACGCATGGCTAAAGCTTCCTTAAGCTGCCAAAATAAAAACAGCGCATAAGCCACTCAGCACTGTAGCAGCCAGTCACATTACGGCAGCAGCAAGTTGGACTGATGAGAGAAAGTCATGTCTGGAATGTAAAATGCTGCAGCATCTGGAGACGAGGCAGCTGGTAAACCAGACTATATATGTGCTGACGGTCTAGTATACTAGGCTAGGATCCATCTTCTTCACAACGACACGCAGAAATAACAGACGCAATATCTTTTTATCTGGCCAAAGATATGTGTCCTATCAATACAGTGAGCAATGAAGGCGTCAGAAATTCGAGTATTTGGGGGGGGTTGCATTATTTATAAATATAAAAGCATTTGAGTTTTTTAGTTGTTGTTTTTGTTTGCATTATTTATAATCTATTCTAAAGTTTTATTTTTCACAGAAAAATGTTGCAACGTTGTTTATAACTGGTGCAATAAAACAGATTTTACCAGACAGGATGAATGATCGTGATTACAATATTGATCAAAATAATCGTGATTATTATTTTGGTCATAATCGTGCAGCCCTAGTCTGCAGGGTTTCCACTTCTTCATCACACCAGACTAGCTCTGAATATTCTGAATGTAAAATATAAGGAATATAACCTAGATTATTTATTTGTAGATGCAACACTATTTTGACTCTCATCACTGGAAGAAATGATGAATTACACTTTTCCTGACATGCCTTCCGTCCTTCTTTTTGGGGAGATGACATCACACCTAATCGCTCCTTGTCTTATATTTTTTCCTGAGACATGAATTTCACCAGCTCTTTTGAGACTTTTTGTCCTTCTATCTGCATTTGAAACTAAAATATGTTGAAATATCACATTTTCTTTTCCAAAATATGTGCGAAAGAGTCTCAAACTGTGTAGTTACAGCTTAAAATCCATTTGTTTTGTATTTTAGGCAATGAAACAGGACCTGGTCATGCCTGTAGTAAAGACAGAAGGTGGAGAAGACTACACTGGAGCGACGGTCATTGAACCAGAGAAAGGGTTGGTTTATTTACTGGTTGTTTACGCTGGTTTGGAACCACAATACTCCTCCTGAGTGGCTGATTTGTTGTTATTATCTGTGTAGATATTACAGTCTTCCTATCGCCACTCTGGACTTCTCTTCCCTGTATCCGTCCATCATGATGGCTCACAACCTGTGCTACACTACGCTGCTGCAGAAGGGATCTGCAGACAAACTGGGGTAAGTGAGCCTTTTTGGTCATAATATTTTGAAGCGGGCGATGTAACAAAATGGCCACAAATAACTGATATTAGTTGTTTTAAAATAATTGTATGTCTGCAGACTGTCATCAGAGGATTTCATCAAGACTCCAACAGGTGATCAGTTTGTAAAGAGTTCTGTGAGGAAAGGACTTCTCCCAGAGATCTTGGAGAATCTGCTCACTGCAAGAAAAAGGTTAGAACTGGTTTCAAAATATTTTTAGAATGCTCTTTTCTTGTATGGTAGCAGAAGGAAAAATCTCATGTATATGAAAGCAGAACTGATGTAGTCTCATTTCTCCCAGTAGACACTCTAGGAAACAATATTTTCTCATCCTCATCCTGTGATTAGCAGATACAATGTTGATGTCCACTTAATTCAGCCAGATGTTCCAGATGGTTTGTCGGTTCTCAGATTATTCTACCGTCTATCCACAGGGCCAAAACAGAGCTGAAGAAAGAAACCGACCCTTTCAAGAAGCAGGTGCTGGACGGCCGACAGCTCGCTCTGAAAATCAGTGCAAACTCCGTCTACGGCTTCACCGGGGCTCAGGTGGGAAAACTGCCCTGCTTGGAAATCTCACAGGTGAGCACTGGATTTGATTACCAGTCTGAATGCGACGGGTTAGATTGGGATAACAGGTTTGTTTTAAGTCGGGGGGTTTTACCTCGTTTAAGTTGGTGCTCTCATTGTTGTGCGCAGATGTGATGTTAAAGCCTGAACAGTAAACGGGACAGATGTAGACTGGAGATAAGCGTTTAAATGAAAACCACAGCACAGGTGGAGGAAGGAGTGATGCCAAAGATCTGCTGTGAATAAAGAATCAGGCTTCAGCAGATGTATTTGTTGTTATTTCATCAGTAATGTCAACATTTATACACGAATTTATAGATAATCATGTCCTTTTGTTCTGAAAAAGGAAAGAAAATCAGCTGTTTTTATTCCAAATAGCCAGTTTTATGCTGACTTTTTAAGCTAAAGGAACTCCTTTTGCATTGAAGTTTCTGACAATGATCGCTGCTTCTCTCTTGATTTATGATCTTGGTATTTATTTTCCCAACATGCCGATGGTCTCCAAAATAACAGGTGACAATCATAATAGTTTGAAACCTGTAGCTTTTAATGTGGCTGAAACTTTTGCTCCTCGGTGAAAGCCCAGATTTGGTGATAAATATTTTATCGTTTGTTTTTTGTCCCTTTCAGAGTGTCACTGGTTTTGGAAGACAGATGATCGAACAAACCAAACATCTGGTCGAGTCCAAGTACACCCTATCCAACGGCTACGAAGCTGATGCTAAGGTAATATATCCTGATATATTAGGTTTATTTGTGAGTATAAACGCATTTAATGTGATTTATTTATTTTTCTCATCTGTTTAGGTAATTTATGGAGACACGGACTCTGTCATGGTCAAGTTGGGAGTTGCTACTGTGAAGGAGGCCATGGATATCGGGAAGGAAGCAGCTGCGTGGGTCTCGTCTCATTTCACTCCCCCCATCAAGCTGGAGTTTGAGAAGGTAAGCAGTTTTTAGGTGGCAGCAATCACTTTGGTCTTTCCAGTGAGTAAAACAGTAACTATTCATATATTTTAGACAGAAACGTGCTTCAAAGTTCCTTTTAAGTAAGTCTTAAGTTTAGAAGAATTGGAGTTCTGTAGAATTTGTGTCTTTAACAATAGCAAATCAGAGGAGTAATGATAACTTGATTGTTTGATCTCCACAGGTGTATTACCCGTACCTGCTGATCAATAAAAAGCGCTATGCAGGTCTGTATTTCTCCTCCAGTCCAGACACACATGACAAGATGGACTGTAAAGGCATTGAGACAGTCCGCAGAGACAACTGCCCTCTAGTGGCCAACCTCATCAACACTTGTCTGCAGAAAATCCTCATCGACAGGTGTGGAAGTCCACTTATACACAACAATATTTACAGAAATTGCATTTTCCCCTCAATATTAAGCTCTTGTTTTATTGTTTGGGTGTCGTTAGGGATCCACAAGGTGCTGTGGATCACGCAAAAGAAGTGATCTCAGACCTGCTGTGCAATCGTATTGACATCAGCCAGCTGGTGATCACTAAGGAGCTAACGCGCACTGCCCAGGAGTACGCTGGCAAGCAGGCGCATGTGGAGCTGGCTGAAAGGTCTCATTAATCACTAACCAGACATTAACATTATTAGAATACTCGTGAAATTCACTTCTTAATCTTTTACCAGGATGAGAAAAAGGGATGCAGGCAGCGCTCCGAACCTGGGGGACCGAGTCCCGTACGTCATCATCAAGGCTGCAAAGGGATCAGCGGCGTACATGAAGTCAGAGGTGTGCAGCGTTGTGTCAAACTGTCAGATATTTTGTTTTCTTTCTGGTAATAATCCCAATTGCTCTGTGTTTCAGGATCCAATCTACGTGCTGGAGAACAACATTCCCATCGACACGCAGTACTACCTGGAGCAGCAGCTGTCCAAACCCCTGCTGAGAATATTTGAGCCCATCCTGGGGGAGAGCAAGGCAGAGAGCGTCCTGCTAAGTGAGCCTGTGTGCATGTGTGGAGAGGAGTTTTAGTCATGTGTTTTTAGGCTGTCCATATGAGAGATGTTGCATATTTTTGATTTAGTGTTGTGTTCCAGAGGGTGACCACACACGCTGTAAGACTGTGCTGACCTCAAAGGTTGGAGGCCTCATGGCGTTCGCTCAGAAGAGAAGCACATGCATTGGCTGCAAAGCTGTGCTCAAAACAGACGGTGTGTGGTTTAGTTTTTACAATCCCCAGTTTGAGATTTTACTTTGGAGATTTCTCTACAGGGTTTATTCTTATTGTCTAAGCTTTTTTGCATCGTGTCATTTCAGTGGCTGTGTGTGATTTCTGCAAGAAAAAGGAGTCGGAGCTTTACCAAAAAGAGGTATGCAGTCAGTTCCAATGACCTTAAAGGGAGTTTTTGTTCATGTTGATGTGTTTCAGTGTAAAGATTATATATAAAATGTCCAGGCTGTTTGGAAAAAACAAAAACATTTGGAGATATGGCATCTTACACAGCCATCAGTTATGGATTGTTTCAGCAGAAATCCCAGAATGCCACATGTTGCTACAGCTGGTGATGTTTATGCTTTAGAATAACCAAAGAATTCTACATAAAGGTGGCCTAAATGTTTAAAAAAGAAAACAGTTGGAGTTGTTTTAGGATGACAACAATACGCGTTGATTTTGGTTGGGCTCATAGTAGCTGTTAGCTCATCTGGCCTATCATTTAAGGCCATTCAGAATATAGTACACATTCATAACTTAATTTCATGGCTAAAATCTCTCCTTTTAACCTAAAGCAGAATCAACTGAACAGAAATCCTAATATTTTAATGTTTTCTGCAGATCTTTCACCTGAACGCGTTAGAGGAGCGTTTCTCTCGCCTGTGGACTCAGTGTCAGCGCTGCCAGGGCTCCCTCCACGAAGACGTGCTCTGCACCAGGTAATAGACCAGAACTGTGATCACCCAGCTGTATTCACTGCAGGATGATGCTAACAGTGTTCACTCCTCTGCAGCCGCGACTGTCCCATCTTCTACATGAGGAAGAAGGTTCAGAAAGACCTAGACGATCAGAGTAAGCTGGTGTCTCGATTCGGATGGTGAGACTGCAGCACGCCGACGGCGCCTCATTTCTCATCACCATGAATGTTTCGTATTCCTTTATTTTTGTAAAAATGCATATAACACACTTTTTGGTTTTTTTATTATGAATAAATTGACATGTAGTGCCTTTTTTTGTAAAATAAAGTCAAAAACCATCCAGTCTTTTTGGCTTCCTGATGCGATCAATACTGATTACTTATCAGAAAAACATTTCCTCCGTAAATAAACAAATGGATTGGTGAACCAGACAGTTTTCGGGTTTTACGTTTAACTCGAGTATTACTGAACAAAGTAAACGTTTACTCTGAGATAAAGAGGAACTTGATTATTCTGTCGGACCTCAAACCACAGCTCTTCCTCTTTGATGTAGCAGCAACAAAAACCTTTCAAACGTACGTTTTGATGATGCAAACTACAGATTTGCATCGTTTTCATGCAGTATTTACAAAACCTTATCAGATGTGGTATTGACACACGCACTTGCTTGGTTTACGTCCTAGTTTTACAGAATTCTCTACATGGGGAAAAAAGCAACATACCAAAGTTGAAGACTTTTATTTGCTCAGGTTAAAACGGCATTACAAATGTGACATTTACTGAGAAACACCTCAAGTTTCAGAAGTTGAGCAACTCCAAATATCAAGTTTAACGTATTAATAGATGAATTTGGGACAACTCTGAGGAGCCTGCTGGTCACTTTTACAGAGGAGTTCGCTCACTGAACACTCAATGCTTTAAGTGGTTCTACAAAAATAGAAAACTAACAATCCATTACATTTAGTGGCATAATCTAAGAAGTTGCATGTTGATATATTAAAAAACCAAAACCTGTTAACCTATTTAATACCCAAACCAACCAGCATCACATCTGATAAATGCTGTAATACCACGTGAATACTTTCACAAACAACATGCTGCAGAGGCGTAACAGTGTGTAGACACAGTGAATCATTACTGCAACAGCCACCCACACTGAAATGAAATCCTTAAAACTGTTAATCTGGGACCAGAAGCAGCAGAGAGACCTTAAAACACAGTGTGAGAGAAATTCCCAAGTAAACTTTTTAAATGGCACTAAAGCAACCTTAAACTCCAATGAACAGATTACTAGTGAATCTGGAGCACAGTTTTGTGGTTTTAACAGAAGACTCTGAACTGATGATGAAAACTGAAGCACTTCAAGCCTCAGAGGCTTTAACCTACTGAGGAGACCTCGAAAGTTCATAAATGTGTGGAACCATTTCAACCCAAGGCCTGTATCTCACCGAGCTGCAACTAGGTGCAAGTAAATATGCAAAATGTTAGGACTTTTTACACCATGCATGCTGAAACTAATTTGTGCAAAAGTGCAATTTTTCTTGTCACACTTTAGTCACAAAATGTTTTTTCTACAAAATCTCTAAAGTTTGCATTTATTTCAAGTCTCTTCAGGTCTAAAGAAGAATATTATGCATTTTACTTTCTGTTTACTAAAATAAAGTCTAAAAGTATCAGATGCTTTCATATATTTTTTATACATAAAAATTGGAGTTATTTTTTGTTCATATTACTTCAGGAATAAGTTGAATTTAAATATAAATCATATGAGATGCTTTGAGTTGTCTATCTGATCAGCTTTTGTTTCTATAAGAAGATTTTAGACTGACTAAAAATGCTAACTCAATAACATGCATGTTGCTGAAAAGATTTGTCAAAAATTCCTGAAAATCAATCTAAGTTTGAAACTAAATGTGCAGGAACCCTGGTTTAATGTTTAAAACGCTGTCTGACTCGAAGAGGCTACGAGAGACAAAATCTGTCCTGTACATGTTTTGAACACTTTCAAAATTCCAGTGGCACAAGAGAGAGTTCCTGTGTCGGAATATGAGGAAACATTTCCAGACATGAACACCGTCACCAACGGTTGCAGCCCAGTGAGATACTGGCTTGAAGAAGAAATGTCTTGACCTGCTTGTTCTCTTGCAAAGTTTGCAAAAACAAAAAAAAAAAAACCAAAACATAAGGGGGCGAGGGAGTGTTGATTCCCAAAACTAATCAATGGGAATTTGGACTGAGCTCATTACCTGGTTTGACTCAAAGTGCAATATTGAACATTTTACAGTGGATTTATGTAAGAAAAAGGAACTGTGGCTCATTTAAAAAAGAAGAGGGTTTTGACACATTTCCTTTACTAACTGGAGCAGAGGGATGTCTCTAAAATGAGGAGCAGGATAAAACAAGTGCTCTCAGGGATGCTGGCTGTGTGTGTGTGTGTATTTATTTGTGTGTGTGTGTGTGTGTGCTATAGTATAATGCAGCGTCTCTGAGTGTTCTTCTTGCTCTTCTTGTTGCTGCGGTTGGTCTCTTTGTATCTTCTAATCTCTCGCACTAGTGAGTAAAAAGCTTCCTCTACACCCTGCAAAGCAGAAAAACAGGTCAAGAATGGATCAAACAAAAGGACATTTTTATTTTAGATGCAAACATAATGCAGGTGTTGCAGCTGTTTTTGCATACCTGTCTGGTTTTGGCAGAAGTCTCGACAAATGGCACCCCGTAGCTTCGTGCCAGCTCCTGAGCCTGTCGCGTCTCCACCGTGCGGGTGCTCAGGTCGCTCTTGTTTCCCACCAGCACCATGGGAACACTGTCGCTGTCCTTCACCCTGTTGATCTGCTCTCTGAGGAGGAGACAAGACCTTAAAAACCTGCTCTCTAAATCAACAGATGAATCAGAAAAACTAAAAGCAATCAGATTTTATTTACATAATTGTACCGTTTGATTTTTAGTGTTTGATGCTTCAATCAAATGCTCCCACAGAAAGTGTTACCACACTCAGATAAATGAGTGCAGTTTTTTGCTGCTATGCTCACGTGTCAAAACATTTAAACACTTTAGTTTCAAATCCATGCCCCAGAGTTGTTTCTATGAAGCGTTTTGTACCTGTAAACGTGAACATCCTCAAACGACTTGGTGTGGTTGATGGCAAACACACACAGGAAGCCCTCTCCCGTCCTCATATACTGGTCCCTCATGGCGCTGTACTCCTCCTGACCTGCAGTGTCCAGGATGTCCAGCAGACACGTCTCCCCGTCGATCACTACCTGCTTTCTGTACGAGTCCTGTAAACACAAAACAGTCGCACAGGTAAGATCTGAATTTTTAGGCACCACTTTAAAATAAAAGAGTTGTTAAAAATACCAATCTGGGTATTAATCAAGCGATAAGCATTATCCAGTCACAAAATGTGAAAGTAAATAAGCAGTGGATAACTGCTGTTATTTTCTTATTATTCTTCTCATGGTTGTAGATGTCGTTTTCCTGCTGTTAATGTTTTTTACCTGATTTTTTATTTCATTTAATTTGCTGGAAAGCACTTTGTGTTAAAACCAATCTGTATGAAAAGTGCTTTAAAAATAAAACTTGTTTTATTGATAAATGGAAAAAACAGTTGGGAGGATGTTTTTGCTCCACGGTTAATATTATTTCTCCTTTAATAAAAACACAACATATGCATGAATATAAATGTATTCCAATATACTTATTCATTATTAATATCAAAAACTGGTGACATGTAAAGACATGAAAAGCAACAGAGAATAATGGACTGGCGTGGGAACTAAAAACATGTTCATGAACTTCATTAGGTCATTTGAAATTTGTCAAATAATAAAATGTATTATTTGTTCCAGTTTTTAAAACATATCTTAATTGTTCTTAAATAGTTTGATTTACAGGCGTTTTGTGCTTTAGTCCTTTTAACCAGAACATTTCCATTAACAGGATAAATTTGACAGTAACTTTTAAAACTCACCTAAGCCAATTAAACTAGAATGAATCCAACAGTAAAACTCACTCTCACACACACAAACACACACTCAGGATCAAGGTTTCCTGTGTGACAGCCGGGTTTCTCACCTCGATGGTGGGATCATACTCGTCCACGAAGTGGTTCTGGATGAGCTGGATGGTGAGAGCGCTCTTCCCCACACCTCCAGCCCCGACAACCACCAGTTTGTACTCAGTCATTCCTGCAAACAGGTCGAGACGGTAAGAGCCCTGATTTCATAATCTCATTAAGGCAGGTGATCATTAACAGCTACACGAGCTTCCTCCCTAAATACTGACACGGCGAAGAGACTAACCCAGATTTATCCTCCTCCCAGACGATTTCATGTCATGTAGGTCGACCTAATCATTTCTACATTTAAATGAAGGCGCATTACAGTTAAAATATACAAAGTGCTTACCTGCGTGTTGGACTTGTGAAGCGGTGTAATGATAGCTAGCTGGCTTCCCGACAGATAAATGGGATTAGCCTGCTACATAACGTTAGCCTGAGATTATTTCCTTGTTCAAAACTCTGATAAAAACTCTTCAGTGCCAGACAATTTATCTGCCAGGCTAAAGCAACCGTTTAAACACAAACAAGGTATCTGAGTGTACTACAGAAAGAAAAATATTGAAGTTATATAAAAATTACAATCCACAGTACGTAAGAGTTCCTACTTCTTCTCCATTGTAGTTCATTGTAAGTGAAGCGTTAATCCCCTCGTGAGACAGCCAATCAAATGAAGATGTCAAAACAGACGCTCCATTTGTCCAATCAGAATAGAACTTTGATTTAGAATCCCGCCTTATTTTTTCCAAACACATCCAATCATAAACAGGCATACCTTTAACTGGGCGCGGCTTCCAACCTTTTTTAACCTCGTACTTCTTTGTAACTTTTTAACGTAAAAGACACATAATAATTTAGCAAAAACAACCTAAACGTGTGCTGTTTGCTACTAAACGAGAATCCATTTGAATATTCTAATTGTTTATTTTGAAAGTTTAGCGGACAACTTTCCATGGTTTTCTGTCTAACTTGATTTAGAACACATCACATGATACGAGTATTCACTGCCCTCTTGTGGTAATATTAATAACTGCATCTTTATTTTTTATATATTATAAAACAAAACAGCATAATTATCATCATTAATCATACAATTCGAATCCTATTAAGTCGGATAAACAGTCAAAAAATAAAATTACATATATAACAATTAGAAAAGTATTTGTAATTATCAATAATATCTAATCCACCGGAATAAATTCATGCAGTCATTGACCCACTGAAATGTCTTGGACTTTAGATATCAGTGCTCTAGTTTATAGTTTAACAGAACAAATGAGAGGAAAGAACCTAATTGGGTGAATATAACAATAAAATTATCCACTCAAAAGTTTAAACAGTGACTCAGGGGGAAACACTACACACACTTATTTAAAACAATTTACTGCCCTCTTGTGGTTTTATTGTGGAACTGCAACATTTAAACCTAACAGAACCACTTGTCAATTAAAACAGGATAAATGCTACTACTTCCGGTCAAATTAACCAAAAATAAATTTCAAGATGTCGTTTTAAAACATGAAACATAAATTATTATTATGAAATGATTGTTAAAATAATTGTTAAATTTACTGTTTCACATAAATATAATTTTACAGCTTTTAGGTAAAACTGTATAAATGTACATAGCCTAATAATTGCAATAGATTTAAAATACATAATTAAAAAAATATAACTTCTATAAGCTGCATTGTTCACATATATACTTACACACAACAGGATCCACGCCCCACCCTCCATCTCATCATCAGCATCACTTCCCTTGTCTTTGACATCCATGTTTCTCCCTCACGCTTCCCACTGAGTGCATCTGCTCTCTCATCTAATCTTTGCCTAAAATCGCCGCGATAATCCTGCATCCATCTGTCCTGAGAGAAAAGGAGAGAAATACATTGTGCTCTTTGTGTAAAACACTCAACACCAATTTAATGAGTCATAAAGTTGCAGGACTTTGTAAATTATAAACCCAGACATGACTGTGTGGAAATCATCTTAAATTGCTTAAATCTTTATTTTACACAAGGTTATCTCACATGTACATTTTTACACATAAAATCTTTATTTTAAATATGATCATTTCTTTTCTTTTCTTTTGGTATTTCTCACATTTCGTCAAGAGGGGCGAGGACGACAACAGAACAGCCATAAAGTTTGAGAATAAGGGAAACTTGATTAAAAGATACACAGATACAACACTTGAAAATTGTTCACAGGAATATTCATCCACGTCCTGAGGACATTACACTCAAAACCCACTTTTTAAATGATCTGACAAAGGTTACCAACATATTTCACAGTTATACCATCATTTCAATCAAATACATACATCATTTTTTAAACAATCTTCTTCTTTTTTTACATCTGAGAAAAAAAAAAAAAACGTCCAAAAATTAGCTTTAGATAAAAAATGATGTGAATGCCTGTAAATATAAACTCAAAGCAGGGGTTATGTGCATGTGTAAATTTAAATGTTGCATTGTGTTTAAGGATTGCACTCTGCAGGTTGCTCCATAATCCATGGAGAAAGTCCTCTTCCTACTAAATGTTTTATTATAAACTCGTTGATAATCTCACCTATGTGCTGCAGTGAAGTGTGTCACCATTGCCTCTGCCCTGATGCACTCGCTTGCATGAAATCAGCACTCTGTGTTTTTTGTGTTGTGAGTAAAACTAAAATAAAAGAGGTTACAGCAGGACTGAGCTCATTAAAACACGCTCATCGCACAATGTTTCAGCACCAGCAAGCCAACGCAACTTCACACTTTCTGTCTCAAACACACACATGTCCACACACTCACTCACACACACACACACACACACACACACACACCTAGAGCTCTGGCCCAACATCATAAACATGGCTGACTTTTAGGTTGACAAAAACAATAGGAAATACAATTTAAAGCAAAGGAGACAAAAACAGGCAGAAACCATACACACCTTTACTCTCTCTCTCTCACTCTCACACACACATGAAGGAGAGCTCGTTTCAACAAGTTTTACAGCTTTACACTTTCACTGATACAAAACCAAAGCACCTTTTGTCCCCCTAAACGTGACTCAGCAGATTCCAGCTATAATAAACTCACTGAAACAAACGTAAAGGTTCAACCAATCAAAAGTAGCTCAAAACTGATAACACAGGTTAAAAAAGCATTTATTGAATCAATCAATCAATTGATGTTATTTTATTGATATGTTTTCTGAACTATAAATACAGTTTGTTGTTTACGTTCTGTTGGTATTAATATGGGTCTGAAATAAATTGAACTTGTTACTTTTTGTAAAGTACTTTGTTATGAACAAATTGAATGATAGTTAATTAACTTTTACCAATATAATTTGTATTGCCATGATGTAACTTTCACTGATGATTTTAGATTTTATTGATTCTATCTGAGACCTTGATAGTTGGTGTTTAGAGACGTGTTTCTCAGCAATGAGAGAAAAGAAAACAGCTAACAGATAAAACGTTGTAATGTTATCAGGCTGCTGTGCAGGCAAAAGCCTATCACACACACTCTCTCTCACACACACATTAGACAAACACTCACTCCTCAGTCATGGCTTGAAAAAAACTCCCGACCAATCAGAATGCAGTCAGGAACAGGAAGGAATCCTGGTTGAGGAGTTTAGATTTCACAAATTAAAACTGCATGGTAACCATTGTGATACCTGCATGCCTGCAAACACTCACACACAAACCCACACCCACCCACACACACTCAACTGGAACAAGTCAGATGCACACACACTCAACTGGAACAAGTCAGATGCACACACACTCTTGATGTGTGCGGTTGTAAAAATGTCCTTTCAGAACAAATCTTACAATCCTTTTTGTTTGCATGGATCTCCTCAGAAGCTCTACGTCAGCTGCTTCTCCTTCTCTCCTCCATACACGTAGGAGTTGTATCCAGGCGGCTGAACGTACTCCTCAGACTTGTCCCAGTCTGTCACCCATCCTGCTCCTCCGCCTCCCGCGCCGCCTCCGTTTGAACCCACCACCTGCTGGCTCATGGCCCCGTACTGCCCGCCTCCTCGGTACAGCTCCTCCGTCTCGTTGGCCAGTTCGTCCTCACTGATTATTCCACACTTCTCCTCACTCGTGTCTTCTATGTCCGCCCACGGCTGCTTCTCTCCTGATGCAAAGATTCCTAAAAGATTGAAGAAATAAAATTAGCATTTAGGCTGGAGGCTCTGAATTCTCCTTGCAGGACAGTGTGGAGTCTTACCGTAGAAAATGACTCCTCCATAATGAACGAGGGAAGCTATAAGGAAGACGTACTGCCACTCATCACGTGTCTGAAATCATTTAGAGATCAACTTTTGTTATTTTACTAAATAACATTGATTCTAATGATTAACCTGACACAGGAACATGAATCACCTTGTGTTTGGTCATGGCTCCCACTATGAGGGGACACACCATTCCTGACAACGTTCCCACTCCGTTTGAAATTCCCATCAGTATACTGGCGTATCGGGGAGCGATGTCCAGGTGGTTGACATTAAACCCTGGGGAAAACAAAAACTCATCAGTCCACTGCAGATTTTCCTAAAGGGAATCATCAAGATGTTTATAGCTAGTGTGAGAGGGGCCTTTGTGTTCTTTTTAGCCAGGAGATGAACTCTCTCATGGAGAACATTTTTATCCTGCCTTTCTTATTCCTGGATCGGACTTTAACTTTAACCAAGATGATTGCTGTTGAAGTCCTTTAGAGCAGGGCATGACGTGTTGACCTCCCTCATTCATGAACACCTCCCCAGTTCCGTCAGTCCCTCCCACCACTTTTATTACTTTAGAAATTCCTGTTGTTTAAAATGATCTTGTGTCTTTTGAACACGTTGAATTTTATGTTTGTTTTCATGAAAAGCACCTTTTGATGCACAATGATGTATAAATATCAATAAAGTCTGAAAGGAATTGAATTTGAATGTCCAACAATCTTTGTAATTTTATCTTACAAAACAAAAGTAATCTCAGAAAACTCAAGTCTTTAAACCCACATAGGTTACATATACCTTCCTATGAAAGAAAAACATGAAATACATCATGTTTGCTTTTATTTAGGAGGGTTTCAGTTTTTACCCCCAAACTCTGGAACAAGTTTCCCCTAAATATTAAAAAGTCATCCTCACTTCTTGATTTTACATTTAATTTAAAAACACTCAATCCCAAAGGGCCTTTTATACAGCGTGAAGTTGTTTCACTATAAATTTGGTTTTATTTTAATCCTCTGTGGTGCTGTTGTATCAGTTATCTTGTTGCTGTATATTTCTTGTTTTATGCTATTCATACAGTTTATTGTACAGCACTTGGTTTGAACTTGTTTTTAAATGTGCTATCAATTGGGTATCGGCAAAAACTCAGTGTCCTGCAGGATTTAAACTTCATGTCTCCAAACAGAGACTGTTCAGGAATCTATCTATTCATTATTTAGAGCTTTTACATAGAAAAACACTTTGGAATGGCCCAAATCTCACGTTAACCTTTAAAACATTGACTTGCAGTAAATTTAGGGATTTATTGAGCCAAAATATGGACCCAGTTAAGGATTTATATCGATAATGAGGTGTTTAATAATACATTTAATATGATGACCACATCATGCAGACAAGGAAAAACTTAAATGTTTGAGGAAAAGACAACATGTTTTTTTTCTAATTTTGCTGCATGACAACAGAATGCAATGGTCAAATGATAAAGGCTTTTCAAAATAAAAGTCCTTATTTTGAATTGACTTAGAACTGAAATTCTCAAACAGAAGTTAACAGAACTTCATTTCTTGCCTCTAAAAGACGTTTAAAGTCTCGTACCTGAGATAGCGAACCCACTGAACCCCACAGCGAGGACTAGGAAGGTGATGGCAACGCCTTTAGTGTGAGAGTATCCCACCACCAGCAGTAAGGTGGCCTCCATCCCAAAACCTGGAACACGGAGACAAAAACATAAAACACAAACATTCACCACACAGCGGTTCTCCATTAGACCGTGATGCATTATAGATACGTTTTGTTTTAGGCTCATGCTGATGTGACCTTTACCTTGTGCTAAAATATTAATTTGATTGCAATAAAGGCAGCTGCTGCACTTTAAACACTCCTAACATGGTGATGAGGGAAAATGTCATAGGGATGATGATGTAAACAATAACATCTACTGAAATCATAGATGTTAGAGGTGACATAGATCTTTATTTCTAGATATATTGTGTTTTTGTAAAAAGTCACAGATATTTCTTAAAAATCTTTCAGCAGAATATAATTGAAAAGTAATTTTTTCACCTAAAAAAAATGACAAAAAGGTCTGTAAACTAAGAGCGAATACTTTAAATAACACGTTGTTGCCACTGCTGTGCTTCTGTTCTGTTTTTCTCTCTGGGTCATTTCGTTTTTGCTCTGTAGCTTCAGTTGTTCTTTTTTTGGTGCTCCTTCCTTTCATGTGACAGTCTCACCTCCACAGTTCATGAGCTTCCTGACGTTGGTTGTGGTCATCAGGTTGTGGGTTCGCAGGTAGTCGGCCAGCTGGCCTCCAAAAGGCACGATGATGGTCATCACCAGATGGGGCAAAGCCGACACGATGCCCACCTGGAATACAGGACAAAAACCACATAGGAACAGGGGAAATGTGTGTCTCTGATTGTTTATGGATTAGTCCAATAACGGCACACTGATCTGAGTATTTTAAAATGTTAAATTATAAATGTTTAGTGGGAGTAATTTGACAGAATGTCATGCAGTCCCTGACTCTGTTTAGAAACACAAACCAACTATTAAAACACATAAAAATGATCAAATGACATTTTTGAACAAGAAACTACAATTTTCAAATTGATCAAACATGTTTTACTGAAAAGAGTTGATGTGTGGGGAGTTCCTGAGCTCACCTTGCTGATCTCAAAGCCAAACACTTCTTCAAAGTAAGCCGGCTGACTGATGAGCAGCAGGTAGAAAGTCCAGCTTCTGCAGAAGTTGGCCACAATGATGGCGTAGACTGGCATGGAGGTAAAGAAGTGTTTCCAGGGGGTTTTAAATTTCTGCCACCAAAACAAAACACACAAATCAATTAGCTACAGAGCTAATATGTGCAGCCTCTATTAATGAGTGTATCTGTGGTATTAAGTTTAGACTGAGTTTGATAAACCGTCTCACGTGGAGCGGATTGAGAAACGCTGCTGACTCTCCGATCGCGTCTTCGATGTACTTCCTCTCCTCTGGTGAGATCGTAGGATGAGCTGCGGGGCTCTCGTACGACACCAGAACCCAGAACATGTACCAGAATATCCCGAAGCTGCCTGGGAGAGGAAGAGAGAAAAACACACAGACGAAGAGAAAAGACAGAATGAGGTAAGAGGAAAGAAAAGCAGAATCTCGTGTCCTCAAAGTAGCTGAATGTCACTGTTTTTAAAAATAAACAACTGTACTAACCATAGACATAAAATACAGAAGGCCACCCAGTGTATTGCACCAGTATCCCAGCTAAGGGCATGGCCACCACTGCCCCTGCATAGGATCCTGACGAAACACAAGAAAAACAATAAATAATGCATTTTCTTCAGCATACAATTTTATTTTCATTTCTCAAATTTATGTGGATCTGAAAGTTTCCTCTTATATTTCAGAGAAAACACTGATGTCTCTATGTAAAGCAGGGGTGTTCAAAGTGAGGCCTGCAGGCCTTTTGCTGCCCTCCACTGTAAATTAAGAATGGCATCATTCTAACTCAACAGCACAGGATGCTTAAAAATAGATTTATGTTTAGGTTTTTACTAATCTGAGGTCTAAGAAGTTAAAATATTGCAATATTGGAAAAGGTTAAGTATATACTGTAACAGAGTATTTGTCTTTTCTTAAAATGGTTTATTTTGGGTTCTAATTTATTTTATGATAGTTAGGACCCTAACCCTTACTGACTACAAAACAGACTTTTATATAACTTGACTAAATGCAAACAACACTAAAGAGGGACCCACATTCTGTTGTTGCTTGTAATGGTCTAAAATTGATTTTCAAGACCAATAAACTACAAAATAATCAATAAATCAAATGCAGGGAATCTGATGCTTTACTTTTATTAATAAAAATGTTCTAAAAATACCCAACTTTTAATTTTTTACATCTATAAACATTTACTGATCTTTTCTACAAAATAGGCAAAGACTTTGTTCATTCCATTAAAAATACTGTAAGTTTAATATGTTGTTGAGTAATTGCCAGGGAGGACTTTTAACCCTGCTGAGTTTTGCCTGTGTTTTGAAAAGGTCAGACACCACTGATGTACAGAAACTTAAGTAAAAACCGAGCTCCGTCAGAGATCTCCAGCAGACTATTTTTATTTTAGCATCACGTCGAGCAAAATGCTAAAAGTTTACCACAAAAGGCTGTTGTGGCTAATCGACTTCTCTCAAGAGGAGGAGCCCACTTGGCCCAGATCCCATGGCAGGCTGGATACGATACACCCTGAAGGGAATAAAACATGTTTATTAAAGATTTGATCATGTTTTTGCCAGTTGTTGGTAGTGTTAGCATCATATCTCATAAGTTACTGGACAGATTTGAACTTTTTTTTCTCCTTTTGAACTTTTAGACCTTTGCTCATGTTAAGCATGCAGACACATAATCTTTACCTCAACGAGGCCCTGGCATATCCTCACTAGAATGACGCAGCTGTAGTGGCAGCGAGCTGCAGTCGGAATCAGCATGTTGAGCGTGGACGTGGCCACGATGGCAAAGCCAAACACTCTGTAACGCACAAAAGAAACAAACTGTGGTTGAACTTTTCATTGTCTTTGTTGTTAAATGTTGCAGATCTGTCATTTTTGACACTTTATGCATGTGACAACAAACCTGTTGGCTGCAAACTTTTGACATATAAAGCCTCCTGGGATCTGTGTGACTATGTATCCCCAGAAGAAGGAGCCGTGAATCATCCCTACCGTCTCTGGGTCCCAGGTGAATTGTGCAGCCTGGAGAGAAGAACAACAGATACAACTTAAAGAACAAATGAACCTGAAATGCTAATCTGATGAATTTGGCTTTGATTTCATCATCACAGCTCACCACAAGCACTTCCTTGTTGCCTTTGTAGACAGTGTGGTCATTGACCATGCTAACAATGGCGACGCCCAGGTTGCATCGAATACCAAATGAGATGCAGAAGCCCAGACCAGACAGGATGGCGATGATGTAGCGTCTGGGCAGGCCGAAGCACGTACAGTCCACCACCGGCAGCTCCTTCTCCTCCACCAGCTCAGGACGACCCTCTGCTGATAACTCGATGGTTTCTCCATTCGCCTGACGCTTCTCAATGAGCCTGAGAGCGTTGAAAATGGTGAATCAACTACTGAGTTTAAAACTTGTATTTTAATTTTAAAAATTCTCTATTTTATCTCTATAATGATAATAAAAATATTTTTTGTGTTACTGTTGATAATATGTGTGAATATTAAATGGACAATCATGTCCAAGTGTCACTTTTTTCCATGGGACTCAAACAGAGAAGTGACCATCTGTGTGTTACAAGCTCCATCCTCTCAACACACTCACACACACACACACACTCACATGGAGCAGACCTCAGTGCACCACACACACCTGAAATCAGACGCAGGTTTCCCACCGTGTTTCTATTTTAATGTCAGAGGGTTTTTGGTCATGTTTCAGTTCACAGCAACAAACGCTCGTGTGTCAGACATCCACTTTTCCTTGTGCTGATCCAGTTAGTCAGTGATCTGGAGAATCAGCCACACTAACAAACACAATCAGCACCAGGATCTGGGTGAGGTGGACGACAGTTGGGTTAAAAAAAAGAAGCTTTAATAGGTTTCCAAGCATTTTCCCACAACCTCTGGTTGCTGTTTAATTATTAACATGTTTCTGAGTTAGATAAATAATTCAGTCCAGCTTTTACACCATATTCTGTCACTTTCTATCCATCTATCAGCATCTGTATCTTGTTCTTTGCAGCCTGTTTCTTCCATGATGTATTTCTTAGTTATGCTTATGGTGCCACTCCCTCCCTCCCCCCATTAAACACACCAAACCCTCTAATCTTTTTTCCAATCTATGCAACCAGTGAATATATAGAAGAATACATGAAAAAGTACATACATAAGTTTCAGTGCAATGATAAAATAAACTTGAATCTATCGATCAAAAACAGCAGAACGAACAATAGACGAGTAATACTTTGCAAAGTGACGTTTTTGAATCTGTGAGAGATTAGTGAAGCTGCAGCCGCTCCATCTCTCCCTCTCCTAATCTGTCACAGCATTCAGATTAGGATTACAAAAATGATTTACTTCCGGAAATGAATATAGAGGGGCAGGCTAACGCTGGACACGGTTCAGCGTGCTTCTCCTTTTGTCACGACACAGTTAACTCTCATTCTCAGTCATTGGAACTGTTTTTAAGACATGAATAATTAAATAATTTGGTTCAAGCGTTTACTGTTCTGAAAACGTTTCCAGATTTTACACGCCTGATTTAGAGTGGGAACCTATTTAGGCCTATATAGGTCTATTTTTGTAGGAGCACAGAAGGTGCTCTGATTATTGAACATGCTTCAGCCTTTCTGAACAATAGAAACATGTGAAGGCTGCTAATGCAGCTACTGCCTGGAGGTTAATGTTCAAATTATTTAATTTGAGACAAAATGCCTCACTTTTAAGTATACATTTATTAAAAAAGTTAAAAAAAAAGATTTAAAGAAATGTTAAAGCTGCTGCCAGTGGCACATTAGGTCACCATGGTAACCATATACCTGTGTCTCTCTGTGAAACCATATGTATTATAGCTGTGAGACACATGGGGGAGACCTTTCTGATGCATATGCCAAAAGATTTATGGGAATTAAAAAAAAATTACGTTTTTTTGCTAAAGATTTAAAAAAATTTGAGCGTGTGACATCATCAGCTGTCGATTGAACATTTTGTGAAAAGAATCTCCAAAAAGAGTTTCAATGTAAACTAGAAAAGACATACAAACACCAGTAAAGTCTAATTCTATGTGACCCTTTAAATTTAGAATGTTTCTACTCTGAAGTACACCTGAGATATGGAGCTCCGAAGGGGGCGGAGTTTTCTCACCTGCTCCACTAAATCTCGTTGTTTTTGAGAACAGTTCTCCTAGTTTTTTGTGAATTTTGTCTACGTCACACAGGGTACCACTATTAAAAGCATTTGCACACTCTTCCCAGTTAAACATCATGTGTTCATGAGCAATTTGTTTTTATTTTTAATGCTGCAGGGTGGAGCATTGGACTTAAATTGTGACATTTTGAACAGAAGAGTACGCTTGAAAAATGCAGCAACTCGTTTATACGTAAACAACAGACTGACCAGAAACCGCTGAAGTCATGCTGGTGAAGTCGTGTACACCTTTTCAGATGAGCCAGTTGGCTGCTCTCACGCTGCTGCCCCTCCGTATGCTGAACAAATGTGCTGACTCGCCCCCTGAGTGGAGCTCAGATTTTGACTTCGTAGTCTGTAAAGGCTGCAGGAGGATCCTCATTAACATCAAGACAGATGCAGCTCGACTCCTGAAACATATGCTGCTAACTAACGAGGGTCGCCCACAGCAGAAACTATTGTTAATTACACGCCTTTCACTGAGAGACACTCTCACCTTGTTTGGGTCTTAAATATGGCAAAAAAGCATGCATTTTAAGCACTTAAGGAGAAATTGTGCTTAAATGTTTCTGCATTCACTGAGAAAAAGTTCTGCCCATTTGAGGCTTGTGGTTTTGATGCAGGAGGCTGAGCTTCCACTCTGTATAGCGAGGATCTGACTGGTCTCAGCTGGCAAACAATTAATGAGCAGGAGAGCATGAGCGGGAAGAAGCTCCGTGACCCCCGGGCTCTCTGAAATATCATAATTACAGGAACAGGCTCAGGGAAAAGTCACAACTCTAACTGAGCTGATGCCAGAACATAAAGGCAAAGTCCTGATATATTTAATGCTCTGGTTTGCCTTTATGAAAGTAGAAAACCTGAGCCTTAAAATGTGGTCTGATTTAAAAGTGACCATTTCATCCTCATTAAATAAAGAGTTTGTGTTTAAAGCACTTTCTGCTTAACATTTTCCAGCTCTGACAAGATAACCCAGTGGCCGCCACGTGCCGATCGGTGGCCTGAGTCTCCTGCTTTTGTATTAAATTCACCATTTTACAGAATATTCTACATAATCCTCTCATACCAGGATGGCTGAGATGGAGCGAGAGCCAACGAGAGGAGTGGAAATTATTATATAACATCAGATTTTTCTACAAAACTGATCGGCCATTTGCTTTCTTCCAATCTGGTGTTTAATATTTTGAAGAAATGAAGATATTAATTGATCTTTTTAAACGATTGTGTGGTTATTTAGTCCTTTTGATGGTGGTGTTTCCCCCTGTCCTTTGCGAGCCTCTTGCTCTCCCTGAAGAGAACAGATTGGGTCTCGGTGGGACTGTGTCACCCAGGGAGACACCCTCCTCCCCATCCTGTCACTACACTTTTATTCACTCTCTCCTGCAGACACACACACAAACACACACACACAAACACACACACACAAATCAAATACCCACACGTGTGACCTTCATAGACATGATGTTAGTACTCAAAAAACAACATCTCTGGGCCCTCACAAGCAAAATCAACCGTTTCATTATAAAGAGGTCATAAAATTACACACTAGCGCTTCTTAAATGATTCCTTTTTGATGCCGCTGTGTTTAAAACTCAAACCCAACAGCTAAAGTGATGCAAATCCACTGAATCTGGACTGAGATCATGCACAAATAACAGCATTACTGCCAAAAACCAGGCATGCTGGGTGGGAGCAGCTGACTCTCCAAACTGTTCATTTTTTTTGGTAGATTCATCAGTTGTTTTACACAAAGCGCACCCACACACACAAACACTATACATCTACAAATGATTATGTCTTTAATGTGTGTGTGTTTTTTTTATCCCGGTATTAGAAGTGGATCTATAACCTCAAAATCCATGTGTAAAATTTCAAGGAAATGTGTAACTTTTAATGATCTGATCATTATATTATTAATGATCTAACCCTAACAAAATGTTACTAGGGAATACATCTCTGCTACAATAATTGCATAAAGAGTCAAAATGTTCATCTGGGTACTGGTGCTGATGCTGCTGAGTAACCAGTAGCACACCAGTCATGATCAACAGATATGCAAAACAATAAACCACAGCCCTGTTTATCCTTCCAGCTGACTCCAGATAGATGAACACGTTGAAACTATCCTTAAAGTTCAGCGTTTCCTCTAGGATTTTTTAACCGTGGTAGTGGGCTGTCCGGGGGGGGGGGGGGGGGGGGGGGGGG
>SSNR01000107.1:224378-245059 GCA_006937965.1 Callopanchax toddi | reverse complement strand
GGGGGGGGGGGGGGGGGGGGGGGGGGGGGGGGGGCAGCTGCTAATGGAACTTTCTGCTCTGACTCTCCACTTGTAATCACTTCCTCCACTGCTTCAGCCTGTGTACTTGTCTAATATAATTGGGAAGTGTTAGATTTGTTTCAATCACCAAGCAACATTAGGAATATTTAAATATTTCAGCTCTTAAAGTGATAATATGCAACTTTTTCATATTTTTAAATCTTTTCCTTGAGCCAGTATGTGCTAATATTACCCTTTATAGGGTTAATGTCTGTCAGCTATTACTAACTGGTTAGAAAAGAACTTCCTTCAGTTAAACCCTGAAAAGACTGAATGTCTGATTGTTGCCCCTGATAGGACGGTCCCTCTGATCAGTCAACAGATTGGACATTTAAGTTCTGCTGTAAAGTCAAACCTGAGGATTCTGGGTGTTGTTTTCGACCAATCAATGTCTCTTGAAGGTCACTCAAAACAGCTGGTCAGAAACTGTTTTTACCATCTGAGAAATATTTCCAAACTGAGAAAGTTGGTGTCAAAACCTGAACAGGAAATGGTTCTTCATGCTTTTTTCTCCTCCCGTCTAGATGACTGTAACACACTTTTCACATGTTTGAACCAAAAAGCCCTTTATGGCCTTCAGCTGGTCCAGAACTCTGCAGCGAGGCTCCTCACTGGAGCAAACAGGAAAGATCACATCACTCCTATTCTGAGGTCTCTGACTGGTTACCTGTTAAATGTAGAGTTCATTTTAAAATCCTGACTCTAACTTTCAGGGCCCTAGATGGTCAAGCTCCTCTTTATGTTACTGAACTGATAAAGACCTACGCTCCAACCCGAGTCCTCAGGTCCACAGACCAGAATCTACTAACAGTTCCAAGGACCAGATTTAAAAGTCCAGGTGATCTCTCCTTCCAGTCTGTTGCACCGCGACTTTGGAATGACCTTCCTTTAGTTTGACGCTGTATAGACAGTCTGGACTCCTTTAAAAAGCAGTTGAAGACCCAATTATTCAAAACTGCTTTTAAATAACTATTTTTGTGTTCTCTTGTTGTTGTTTAATGATTTTGATTTGTAATGATATTTTGTTTGTTTTATTAATTTTATTTGTTTTATCATGTTTGATTCTGTTTTCTGTGAAGCACTTTGTGATTTTTTCTGTGAAAGGTGCTCTAGAAATAAACTTTACTTACTTACTTACTTACTACTTACTTACTTAATGAAAATTCACTTAGCCCCATCTGGTGATTAGATCTGGAATACCACGATTGCAAGATCTCCGTCGCTGTCACGGTACCCAGGAAGTCACGTGTCTCACGAGGGTTAGGCTAACCCAATGTGGCTAGCTGTTATGCTAGCTCTGGAGTGTTTTTAGCTCATGATTCCTGATTTTTCCCATCTCTCCCTGCTTGAACACAGCTGATTTCTTTGAAGGAGTAAATAACCGCTCCTGTAGAAAGCTATGAAGGCTGAGGAGACATTTACACAGGTAGATTTAGGCGTTTAGAAGCTGAAACAATATGCTAACTTGTGTAATGCAGTGATTTAAAATGGACACCAGAGGGAGCCCAAAACAAGCAAAACTGCATATTATCACTTTAAAGACTTGATGAAAAGTTGTCAGTCATTCTTTTTATTTTATATCCTTCACTGTTCATGTGACTAGCCTAGCATACTCACCTCTCTGACTGACTGTAGCAAACAGGACAGGAATATCTGGACCACAGCCAATCAGAGGGGAGGGGCCGGAGTAATCTCTGTTTCTCTAAACTGAGGCTGTTCAACGAGCTATCTAAAATAGTAATTGTTCATAATGATCTTATCAAAGAAACAGTGGCAGGTTAAGTGAAATAAAAGTGAATTCACTTTATGACATGCAAGCGCCTTAAACATGATACAAACATCTAATATTTAGCTATAATAACAATAATCATTCTTATTGTTGTTTTGAATGTTTTTTAGAATAATAGAATAGAATAAAAAGATAAAAGTAGTAACAGAAAATGCACGCTACAGGTCAAGAGGAGGACTGCTTGTTCCATTCTGTATTGCATTGTGTCGTGAAACTGAAGCTCTGAGTGCAGCTACAGATTCATTAAAACATTTCTTTAATAAAACAATGTGATAATTAGCCTGGTGCATGGAAAACAATAAAAGTAGAGAATCCACTTGACCTTATACTGGTGAAGTTTGTGCTTACCTAGTGGAGTTTAATATAGAAACAGGAGATGCATTCTGATGGAGAAAATGTTTAAATAATAGATGAACTCCTAGCTGCTTTCATCAGGGGGAATCACAGTTTTGTCTGTGATGAGATTGCACTGGAATGCCCCGACTTTTAAAAGTCAACATACTTTACACCTTTTCAAACATCACACTCTATGAGATGATGCAATTTAAGTTGCCTTAAAACAGCTTGTTGAACTGTTTTTTTGGAGGGAGGGCGGTTAACTGTTGTTCGCCAGTGAATTAAATAAAAAGCCACTAAAACCAATCTGAAACCGATCCAGCATATGACATCCCTCACAGATCGTCAGCTGTGTGTATCAGGATGAGTAAAAGAGATTTTCACAACATTAATCTGGGATACCCCAACAGGATGAACTGAGCCGGTTTTTCAACGGCTGCTGCAAGAGGAGGAGGAGACGGCGGCTGGAGGAAGTGACATGGGCCGGGATGGAGCGAGTGGGAGGGGAGAGTTTAGGGATTTGCATGGCTCGACAGCTGGACTGAAAAACAGGCTATTTCAGGACGGGATTTGTACGTTTGGTTGCTACCTCAAATCCTGAGAGAGCGGAAGCTTAAAGCGATGGTTATTGCGTGATGTTCTATCGGTGTCTTTAATCTCTCTTTTTTTCCTTCTTAACTGAAATATTGTCAGCAAACTGATTCCTGATGCAACTTTTTGCAGCCTTTGATTCCATTTATCCTTGAAAATGTGGGTGTAAATAAAACAACATTTTTTGTAACTTTTCATGCAAATTAAACAGTTGATGGCCATTTATTTTCATTACTTGCCTTAAAGAATCACTGTATCTATATATATATTAATGATTAAGCATTTTTGTTTTTAGCTAATCTACATTTTTGGAGCATTATTTTGCTTGTAAAACAGCAAAATGTGTAAAAATATTCATCACAATTTCCTGGACTTGCTTATAACTCTTTTGTTAAACAATTTAAATATAAGAAAAGAGATCATATTAACCAGAAAGAAGAGGTTTAGAAATCTAATATCCAGTAAGTTATTTCACTCTGAATGAGGATGTTATAATTGTCAAGATTACTTGGATTTTTTTTCACACTTTGATGTAAAGTTGAGGGACTTTTACATTATATTTAAATTAAATGCTGTCAATTAAAGTTTTCCAAATACATAAAATAATATTTTGTGTTGGATAGTTTTATTTATAAGGAAACAGGGAGGATATTGAATTTCTTACACTTGAATTCAATTAATAAGTAAAATCACTACAGAAGATTAGATAGATAGATAGATAGATAGATAGATAGATGATAGATAGATGATAGATAGATAGATGATAGATAGATGATAGATAGATAGATAGATAGATAGATAGATAGATAGATAGATAGATAGACTCTCATCCTGCCATCAGTAACCCACGTAATTATTACGTAATCAGACTTTCTTCTGGTCTGAAACGCCACTTTGAGCTGAACCAGATTTCACAAGAACACCAGAGTAAAAAGAACCTGAAAACGATCCAAATCTGACTTTTCTCCATCTCCAGATCCATTTCAGTCACTTTCATCAGTAAGCGGTGCTAAAACCCGGACTTTTCCTGCTCTCTGACAGATTTTTTTTAGGCGTAGCCCCTCCTTGTGGCTCACTCCAACCCAAATTAAATGAAAACGTACAACTTTTGGGGGGCATTTAAAAGTTTGCTTAGAGGACAGAGAGGGGGTATAGCCTAACGTCAGACATGTTTAACAGAAGAAAAACAAACGGCTCTAAATCAGACAGGAGGCAGGAACAAGCAGGAAGTTCGGTACCTGTGAATTTTGCCCAGAGTTTTGCCCGCGGCAGCCTTAAACCTGTCTGGTCGGATCTCCATCCTTGCAGCTCCTTGACCCGGCCGGTGTGCTGATGTCGCGCGCGCCTTCCTGTCCTGCCTGAGCGCGCGCGCTGCTCTCTCTCTCTCTTTTTTTTCCTGCCTCTCTCATCCCTCCCTACACACACAAACCCACACATCACTCCCACATGGGACCAGACAGGTGGGAGATTTGTGGTTTATTCGTAGCATGATGCAGATTTTTGTCTCCTTTTTAAAAAATAAAATGTTTTTGTTAAATCTTTCAGTTAGCTTGCTCTGCTTTGCTGACCTAAAATAAAAGCAAATCCCAGATCAGTTTGACTCTTTTGTGACAAAATAACAAATAATGTTGTACTGTTTTGCACAAAATGATAATTGGGGAGAATAAAATGCTGAGCATTCCTTTACCAAATGCCTATATTGCTCACTCAACTTTTACCGTACTATATTTTAGCTAAATGTATGTAAAACAATTATTAGTTAGCACTCAGATTATATAATAGGGATGACTCCAAATTTAGCTCAAAACCTTTAAAACTGACTGAGTTGAGGAAGGTTTACATTATATTCAAATAAAAAGCTGTAAATTATAGGGGTATTATTATGATCCTGCCTTCTTTAAGGTATAGTGTCATCTGTAATAGCAAAGGAAGCGGGGGGTTAGGGTCATTTTAGGTGGTGACTTTAATTGTGTCTTAAACATGAAAATGGATAAACTACCCTCTGATGGTGGACAAATGAGTAGGAAATCTAAAACACATGCTGGAAGAATTAGGGCTTGTTTGGCAGCATGGAGAGCAAAAAACCCGACAACAAAAGATTTCACCTTTCTGTCCGCTGTGCACGGGTCATATTCTAGAATAGATATGCTTTAAATATCAAAACAGAGTCTACATAAAATCGTAGAGTGTATCATTGAACCGTGCACTTTGTCTGATCATGGCCCTGTAAAACTTAAATTAAATTTAGGGGTCGGTAGGCACTTTAAATATTGGAGGCTGAATGTCTCCTTGTTATCTGATCCAAACATTAAAAGGCAACTGAAAGAAACAATTGACGAATACTTCACAATAAACGACAATGTGACTCCCTCGACTCTCTGGGACGGGGCTAAAGCAGTGCTGAGAGGAAAGTGTATTGCTGTTAGACTTAACAAACAGAGAAAAGAAAAGGAAATAAAGTTAGAAAATTATTTAAAAAGATTAGGACATGAACACAAAATGACCGAGGATAAAAATGTTTTAAAGCAGATGCAGGATTGCAGAGCTTCCTTGGATGAGTTGCTTACGCGGAGAGCCGAGGGAGCGCTTCGTTACACAAACCAAAGATACTACGAAATGGGAAATTGAGCAAGCCGATTATTAGCCTTTCAGTTGAGAAAACAGCAATCGAATCGCTATGTTCCGGAGATAAAACACCCAGTAGGGTTGAGGAGGGTTTCGCATCGAGTCAGATAGAATTTAACCCCACATTCATAAATTGGATTAACACTTTGAATAAAGACCCAGTGTCAAGAGTTAGGGTCAATGGATACTGCTCTAAGTTCTTTGAGCTTAAAAAAAGGGTAAGACAAGGAAATCCAATATCTCCAATTTTATTTGCATTGGGTATCGAACCGCTCGCTGAATTAATAAGAGGAAATGACAAGATCGAGGGAGTGGTGGATGAGGGGGGGTGAGATACATAAAATGTCATCGTTTGCGGATGATGTGCTTCTGTTTATAAAAAACCCAGTCATCTATTCCAGCTCTCTTGCAGTGCTTGAATGAATATGGAGAGGTTTCTGGATACAAGGTCAATCAGATCAATGTTGGCCTGTGTGCTTGGACAGTCAGGTGAAGTTTCGATGGTCAAAAGAAGGCTTTAGGTATCTGGGAGTTATTCTGACACATAGCTCAAACCAGCTATACAAAACAAATTATGGTAAACTTATTCCTCAAATTCAAAAAGACTTGGAAAGATGGGATATTCTTCCTTTATCTCTAGTTGGGCGGGTAGAGACTATCAGGATGAATGTTCTGCCAAGGCTATTATTCTTTTTAACTCTCTACCTATTGCTGTGCCAGTACGGGCCTTCACATTCATAGATAAATGTGCTTCTAAATTCATTTGGCAGAACAAAAGACCTAAAGTGAGACTTAAAGTTCTCTGTGCACTCAAGGACAAGGGGGGGTCAGGAACTATTATTGGGCAGCACAACTGGGAAAAGTGGTTTCATGGATAAGACTAGACAGAGAAACAAAATGGGTACAGATGGAACAAGGCTCCTTAAAAAATGTGCCTATCTCAGCCCTCCCCCTTCTAAGTTTAAATGAAAAGCGTAAACTTAAGATACAAAATGAATGGGTAAAATACACGGTAAAGATTTGGGAAAAGACAAGAAAATGGTTAAAACTACCAGTATCCTTATCAAGAGCGACTAAAATAAATATGACTAGTGACTTTCAGTAAAAATGGACAGTGGTTTCGCTACTTGGGCGAGGAGGGGCCTAATCACAATAAACCAATTAAGGAGGGACCAAGAGCGTTCTCACAAATACAGGCGAGTTATGGCATTGATTCTAAGGATCTTTTCAGATATTTTCAAATACGACATTATCTTAGGACACATGAAGAATGGGAAAAGATCAGGGAAGTTCCATCTAATTTTGAACAATACTGGATAGATATAGTTGAGAAGGAATCTGACATCAAAAATACAATATCCTGTATATATAGCAAGATCCGCACGGATATACATTTGATGTAAAGGGTAAATGGGAATTGGAAGCCAACACCATAATTGAGGATGGGGAGTGGGAGAGTTCCTGGGTACCTTGGTAGAAATGTTTGCGCAGCCCAACCTGGAGAGAATTTATCTGGAAGTTAAGTATAAGATTTTTCAGAACTCCCCCTAGTAGTGGCTAGTTATGACAAAAACTGCTCCCCCTTGTGTTGGAGGGGATGTGGTTTGATGGGGGACCTTTTCTGGGATTGCCCTCAATTACAACTATTTTGGGGACATGTGAAGTGACAAGTTAGTAAGATTCTTAAATTAAAATGGCTTATAGAACCACAACAACTGATTCTGGGCAATGTTTTAATGCTGGATTTAGGAATAAATACGGTGTATTTGTGCTGTGTGTGTAAAAGTATTTGTGCTTGTCAAGCTGTGTGTGACTTTGTCAAGGAACCTGTTCTAATAAATGTTTTTAAAAAAGCAATAAATTACAATTACAGCCATTTTCGGTTTGCTAATGTCATTAGCTGTGGCAGCCATATTGGATTAGATTGACTTCTAATGGGAATCGGTAGTAGGTGTGTTCATCCAGTGATTACTTTCTGAGAATTTCATTAAAATGTGTTGACTGGCTCAGGAAGTGTTTTGTTAAGACTACAAACAAACACATGAATGCAAAAATATCATTACACACCTTTCAGTAATAAATATGACAAAATTGGAGATTGTGTTACATCTGCAGCAGCAGGAGTAAGTTCGGTTACAATTTATGGAACAAGCTTAGAAATACATGAGATTTTTGACCCATGCTGTTCACAGTTTGACTCATTGTCTGCTGAGGCATGACATCCCACTTGAAGGGCAGCCCTCAGGTCATTGAGCTTCTGGGGTTCAGAGTTATGAGCCTCTACATGGTGACTCAACTGACCCTATAGTTTTTCTATGAGATTCAGGTCTCGTGAAAGTGCAGGTAACTTCATCTGAGGAACTTCAGTCTCCAGCAGCCGTTTCCAAATGATGCAACGTTTATGAGCTGGAGCATATTAGACCTGTGCTGTTCATGCATAGGAACAATGACAGAGTTAATGTTATTCGGGTAGTATGGGCTTGTCACGGAGCCATTCACAAAGTGAAGGGCCGTTCTGTATTAACTCAACTCGCCTGTCCTCCTCACTGTAACCACTAAAGGTTGGTGTGGTGACAGTGACTGATGCATAGCGCTCTCCTTGATGTCTCCAACACTGTTGGCAGACATCATTTCTACTCAGCGTAAATGGACTTTCAACAGTGAACAGCACTGAGGCACACTGGTCCCTCGTCCAGCATAAAGGCTCCCTGGTCCATGCAGGACGATGACACTTGTGCCTGGTGCTGTGGTCAGGTATCTTGCAGATTGTCACAGACCACACTGATGTAAACATTCATCTCATTTAAAGCCGCACTCTGGAGGATTTCATCAAGAGAGCAGTTTTTGAATCTAGCGTCCAAAGGCTCCTCCTCAAAACATCTCGACACGCGCGTCCGGTCGCGTGTGCGCGCGTGCACGCGGCGCATATACTTCAGTTACAGTTACATACAGTTTTTATTTTTATGGAATTGTTTTATTTCTGTTTGAAATCTGTATAGTACTTTGAGCTGCCCCAGGCATGAATAGTGCTTTATAAATAAAATTTGATTGATTGATTGATTGATTATGAGCTGGAGCATATTAGACCTGTGCTGTTTATGCATAGGAACAATGACAGAGTTAATGTTATTCGGTTATTACTTAAAGCGGCTCTCTGGAGCATTTTTCTCTGTATCAAAGTTTTCTAAATGTTTTAAATGATATTTCAGGTCTAAACTATGATCTATGGGTTGAGTTCCTCAACATCTGTCATTCTGATGAAGACCCTCCTTCCTCCTAGAGACCCCTTTCCATTATTTCTTGCCGCCGACATTTTTCAGCCAATGAAATTCAAATGTCTGCATTCTCTCAACATGCACGCGCATCGACCAAACCTGTACCAGTAGGGGGCGCTGTCGTACAGGACGCTCCGTGTGTTTCTCTGCCGTCTCAGCCGTTCACTGAGGACTCACAGCTCATTTCTACTAAAAACCTACCCATTCTCCAGCTAAAGATGGATTTATTTTTATTTTTAAACCTTTCACCTCACAGAATGGCAAGGCTTGACAGGATTACGTGTTTATTTTGGTCAGAAAGTTCATCCAGGGCCGAGTCAAGTTCAGCTTCAGAGTCCAGCAGCAGCTCTCTGCTAACAGAGCTAATATCAGAAGCAGCAGGGACAGAGAGGGCTCATCAGACCCTCGTAGTGTTGGAATAAGATTGTGAACTGTGAGTGATTAAACCCTACACATTGAGCGGTACAGTTCATGTCCGAAGTATATGCGCCGCGTGCACACGCGACCGGACGCGCGTGTCGAGATGTTTTGAGGAGGAGCCTTTGGACGTTAGATTCAAAAACTGCTCTCTTGATAAAAAACTCCGGAGTGCGGCTTTAACTTATGCTAAAGCTTTAATGTTTATCCCTATGTGGTGCCTTCTAAATTTTGTTTAAATCTGTTTATTTATTATGATTACTATTTATTATTATTATTATTATTATTCGCCTCGCTTTCTTCCGCTTATCCGGGTCCGGGTCGCGGGGGCAGCATTCCAAGTTGGGCAGCCCAGGCCACCTTCTCCCTGGCCAAGTCCACCAGCTCCTCAGCTGGGACGCCCAGGCGTTCCCAGGCCAAACTGAAGATGTATTTCCTCCGGCTTGTCCTGGGTCGACCTGGGGGCCTCCTGCCCGCAGGACATGCCCAGAACACCTCCCGAGGGAGGCGTCCAGGAGGCATCCTTACCAGATGCCCAAACCACCTCAACTGGCTCCTTTCGATATGGAGGAGCAGCGGCTCTACTCCGAGTCTCTCCCGGATGTCCGAGCTTCTTACCCTATCCCTCAGGCTGAGCCCGGCCACCCTGCGGAGGAAACTCATTTCAGCCGCTTGTATCCGTGATCTCGTTCTTTCGGTCATTACCCAAAGCTCATGACCAGGTGAGGATTGGGAGGTAGATCGACCGGTAAATCGAGAGCCTTGCTTTCTGGCTCAGCTCCTTCTTCACCACAACAGACCGGTTCAGCGTCCGCATCACTGCAGACGCTGCCCCAATCCGCCTGTCCATCTCCCGCTCCCTCCTTCCCTCATTTGTGAACAAGACCCCGAGATACTTGAACTCCTCCACTTGAGGCAGGACCTCTCTCCCGACCCAGAGTTGGCAATCCACCTTTTTCCGGTCAAGAACCATGGCCTCAGACTTGGAGGTGCTGACACGTCTCTGCAACATTGCGTGGTCATCGGGGGCAGTTGAGTGGCAGACCGGGGTGGTGGTTCCCATTTTTAAGAAGGGGGACCAGAGGGTGTGTTCCAACTATAGGGGGATCACACTCCTCAGCCTCCCTGGAAAGATCTACTCCAGGGTACTGGAGAGGAGGGTCTGGTCGATGGTTGAATCTCGGATTGAACTTGAGGTGCTTATTATTATTATTATTATTATTTTAATCACTTTTTATATGTGGGTGCTATTACTTCTCTTCTCTTATTTCCTTTTCTTTTATATAATTGTGTAGCCATTGTATTGGATGTATGCGTTGGGGGGGGAAAAAACAGGACTATTTAAAATACCAGTTCTAACTGAACCAGGACATGTGAATTCACCTGTGGATTTTGCCATTGAACTTCTTGTTAGAGAACAGTTGTGTAAATAGTACTGAAACACTGAACAGTTGAGCATGTGCATTCAAATGTTTAGAGAAGGTCACATTAAGGCCATCTGTAGAGGTTAGAGTGCATTTTAGGTTCATCCTGAAATTTCATCATAAAGTGTCATACCGGGGTGCAGGACCCAAACGCAGGAGGACGGAGGCAGGATCAGGTGAGGTCAAGGGCGTAGATTTGTTCTTGTCATTGGTGGGGACCAGGATGAGGTGGGGGCTGGGAGAGTGTGCTGCATAAAAAAGCGATATGTACTATAACGCTGGTCCCAAAGTTAATATCACCGGAAAAATGCCTGATGGTCCACTCAGACTCAGAGCAGGTGCCGTAGGTTTAAGTGGCTCTGTGCTTGCGCGCCGATCGATCCAGACATGTATGCCTCCTTCCCCTGGACACAGGTCCATGGACAGCAGCACAGTTAGTACAAAGCAGAGAACTATCTTGTGACTTCTTGGTCTTTGGCTTCTGTTTCTGCTGATACACAGCCGCCCTCTTGTGGCCGTGTTGTGACATTACAACAAGCATTATTTACAGTGCTTTTAGTTGGAAAAACATTGGTATCTGCTGCCCTCTTGTGGCAATAAGGTGTAACTACAAAAAAAATTATTTACAATGCTTCTAGTTTCAAAACCTTGAAAAATAAACAGTAAATTAAAGAACATCTTCATTAATATAAAATCATTATTCAGCAGTACTTAGGACATGTTAAAATACTGTACTTTTTAAAGAAACACATAAATCAAGGGAGTAATGCTTGAAAACAGCTAGCTAATGAATTGACGTGTATTCGGCTGGGATGGTAGCACAAAGCAGTGAACTATCTTGTGACTTCTTGGTCTTTGGCTTCTGTTTCTGCTGACACACACCCGCCCTCTTGTGGCCGTTTTGTGAAATTACAACAAGCATTATTTACAGTGCTTTTAGTTGAATAAACCTTGGTATATGTTGCCCTCTTGTGGTAACAAGGTGAAACGACAACAAACATTATTCACAGTGCTTCTAGTTTAAAAACCTTGAAAAATAAACAGTAAATAAAAGAACACTATCTCTAATGTAAAAATCTTATTCAACCATACTTAGGACATGTTAAAATACTGTAGTTTTTAAAGAAACTCATAAATCAAGGAAGTAATGTTTGAAAACAGCTAGTTAATAAAGTTAAGTGTATTCAAGTGGGATGGTAGCACAAAGCAGTGAACTATCTTGTGACTTCTTGGTCTTTGGCTTCTGATTCTGAAGACACACACCCGCCCTCTTGTGGCCGTTATGTGACATTACAACAAACATTATTTACAATGCTTCTAGTTATAAAACCTTGAATAATAAACAGTAAATTGAAGAACAGAATCTCTAATGTAAAATTATTATTCAACCATACTTAGGACATGTTAAAATACTTTAGTTTTTAAAGAAACTCATAAATCAAGGAAGTAATGTTTGAAAACAGCTAGTTAATGAAGTTAAGTGTATTCAAGTGGGATGGTAGCACAAAGCAGTGAACTATCTTGTGACTTCTTGGTCTTTGGCTTCTCATTCTGAAGACACACACCCGCCCTCTTGTGGCCGTTATGTGACATTACAACAAGCATTATTTACAGCGCTTCTAGTTATAAAACCTTGGTATCTGCTGCCATCTTGTGGCAATAACGTGTAACTACAACAAACATTATTTACAATGCTTCTAGTTTGAAAACCTTGAAAAATAAACAGTAAATTAAAGAAAACTTTCTCTAACGTAAAATTATTATTCAACCATACTTAGGATATGTTCAAATACTGTAATTTTACAAAGAAGGTCATTTAATCAAAGCATTAATATTTGAAAACAGCTAGCTAATGAAGTGAAGTGTATTCAGCAGGGATGGTAGCACAAAGAAATATCTTGTAACTTCTTGGACTTTGGCTTCTGTTTCTGTTGACACACACCCGCCCTCTTGTGGCCGTTTTGTGACATTACAACAAGCATTATTTACAGTGCTTTTAGTTGAATAAACCTTGGTATACGTTGCCCTCTTGTGGTAATAAGGTGAAACTACAACAAACATTATTCACAGTGCTTCTAGTTTAAAAACATTGAAAAATGTACAGTAAATAAAAGAACACTATCTCTAATGTAAAAATATTATTAAACCATACTTAGGACATGTTAAAATACTGTAGTTTTTAAAGAAACTCATAAGTCAAGGGAGTAATGTTTGAAAACAGCTAGTTAATGAAGTGAAGTGTATTCAGCTGGGATGGTAGCACAAAGCAGTGAACTATCTTGTGACTTCTTGGTCTTTGGCTTCTGTTTCTGCTGACACACACCCGCCCTCTTGTGGCCGTTATGTGACATTACAACAAGCATTATTTACAGTGTTTTTAGTTGGAAAAACCTTGGTATCTGCTGCCCTCTTGTGGCAATAATGTGTAACTACAACAAACATTATTTACAATGCTTCTAGTTTGAAAACCTTGAAAAATAAACAGTAAATAAAAGAACACTATCTCTAATGTAAAAATATTATTAAACCATACTTAGGACATGTTAAAATACTGTAGTTTTTAAAGAAACTCATAAATCAAGGGAGTAATGTTTGAAAACAGCTAGCTAATGAAGTGAAGTGTATTCAGCTGGGATGGTAGCACAAAGCAGTGAACTATGCTGTGACTTCTTGGTCTTTGGCTTCTGTTTCTGCTGACACACACCCGCCCTCTTGTGGCCGTTAGGTGACATTACAACAATCATTATTTACAGTGCTTCTAGTTAAAAAACCTTGAAAAATAAACAGTAAATTGAAGAACAGTATCTCTAATGTAAAATTATTATTCAACCATACTTAGGACATTTTAAAATACTGTAGTTTTAAAAGAAACTCATAAATCAAGGGAGTAATGTTTGAAAACAGCTAGCTAATGAAGTTAAGCGTTTTCAACTGGGATGGTAGCACAAAGCAGTGAACTATCTTGTGACTTCTTGGTCTTTGGCTTCTGTTTCTGCTGACACACACCCGCCCTCTTGTGGCAGTTTTGTGACATTACAACAAGGATTATTTACAGCGCTTCTAGTTATAAAACCTTGGTATCTGCTGCCATCTTGTGTCAATAACGTGTAACTACAACAAACATTATTTACAATGCTTCTAGTTTGAAAACCTTGAAAATAAACAGTAAATTAAAGAACACTATCTCTAATGTAAAATTATTATTCAACCATATTTAGGACATGTTAAAATACTGTAGTTTTAAAAGAAACTCATAAATCAAGGGAGTAATGTTTGAAAACAGCTAGTTAATGAAGTTAAGTGTATTCAACTGGGATGGTAGCACAAAGCAGTGAACTATCTTGTGACTTCTTGGTCTTTGGCTTCTGATTCTGAAGACACACACCCGCCCTCTTGTGGCCGTTATGTGACATTACAACAAGCATTATTTACAGCGCTTCTAGTTATAAAAACTTGAAAAATAAACAGTAAATTGAAGAACAGTATCTCTAATGTAAAATTATTATTCAACCATACTTAGGACATGTTAAAATACTGTAGTTTTTAAAGAAACTCATAAATCAAGGGAGTAATGTTTGAAAACAGCTAGTTAATGAAGTTAAGTGTATTCAGCTGGGATGGTAGCACAAAGCAGTGAACTATCTTGTGACTTCTTGGTCTTTGGCTTCTGATTCTGAAGACACACACCCGCCCTCTTGTGGCCGTTAGGTGACATTACAACAAGCATTATTTACAGTGTTTTTAGTTGGAAAAACCTTGGTATCTGCTGCTATCTTCTGGCAATAACGTGTAGCGCTGGAGTGTTTTTAGCTCATGATCCATGATTTTTTTCAATCTCTCCCTGCTTGAACACAGCTGATTTCTTTGAAAGAGTAAATAACCGCTCCTGTAGAAAGCTATGAAGGCTGAGGAGACATTTCAACAGGTAGATATTGGCGTTTAGAAGCTGAAACGATCTGGTAACTTGTTTAATGCAGTGATTTAAAACGGACACCAGAGGGAGCCCAAAACAAGCAAAACTGCATATTATCACTTTAAATACCTTGAAAAAAAAAACAGTAAACAAAAGAACACTACCTCTAGTGTAAAATTATTATTCAACCATACTTAGGACATGTTAAAATACTGTAGTTTTTAAAGAAACTCATAAATCAAGGGAGTAATGTTTGAAAACAGCTAGCTAATGAAGTGAAGTGTATTCAGCTGGGATGGTAGCACAAAGCAGTGAACTATCTTGTGACTTCTTGGTCTTTGGCTTCTGTTTCTGAAGACACACACCCGCCCTCTTGTGGACGTTTTGTGACATTACAACAAGCATTATTTACAGTGTTTTTAGTTGGAAAAACCTTGGTATCTGCTGCCCTCTTGTGGCAATAATGTGTAACTACAACAAACATTATTTACAATGCTTCTAGCTTGAAAACCTTGAAAAATAAACAGTAAATTAAAGAAAACTTTCTCTAATGTAAAATTATTATTCAACCATACTTAGGATATGTTAAAATACTGTAATTTTACAAAGAAGGTCATTTAATCAAAGCATTAATGTTTGAAAACAGCTAGCTAATGAAGTGAAGTGTATTCAGCAGGGATGGTAGCACAAAGAAATATCTTGTAACTTCTTGGACTTTGGCTTCTGTTTCTGTTGACACACACCCGCCCTCTTGTGGCCGTTTTGTGACATTACAACAAGCATTATTTACAGTGCTTTTAGTTGAATAAACCTTGGTATATGTTGCCCTCTTGTGGTAATAAGGTGAAACTACAACAAACATTATTAACAGTGCTTCTAGTTTAAAAACCTTGAAAAATAAACAGTAAATAAAAGAACACTATCTCTAATGTAAAAATCTTATTCAACCATACTTAGGACATGTTAAAATACTGTAGTTTTTAAAGAAACTCATAAATCAAGGAAGTAATGTTTGAAAACAGCTAGCTAATGAAGTGAAGTGTATTCAGCTGGGATGGTAGCACAAAGCAGTGAACTATCTTGTGACTTCTTGGTCTTTGGCTTCAGTTTCTGCTGACACACACCCGCCCTCTTGTGGCCGTTATGTGACATTACAACAAGCATTATTTACAGCGCTTCTAGTTATAAAACCTTGGTATCTGCTGCCATCTTGTGGCAATAACGTGTAACTACAACAAACATTATTTACAATGCTTCTAGTTTGAAAACCTTGAAAAATAAACAGTAAATTAAAGAAAACTTTCTCTAACGTAAAATTATTATTCAACCATACTTAGGACATGTTAAAATACTGTAGTTTTAAAAGAAACTCATAAATCAAGGGAGTAATGTTTGAAAACAGCTAGTTAATGAAGTTAAGTGTATTCAAGTGGGATGGTAGCACAAAGCAGTGAACTATCTTGTGACTTCTTGGTCTTTGGCTTCTGTTTCTGAAGACACACACCCGCCCTCTTGTGGCCGTTATGTGACATTACAACAAGCATTATTTACAGCGCTTCTAGTTATAAAACCTTGAAAAATAAACAGTAAATTGAAGAACAGTATCTCTAATGTAAAATTATTATTCAACCATACTTAGGACATGTTAAAATACTGTAGTTTTTAAAGAAACTCATAAATCAAGGGAGTAATGTTTGAAAACAGCTAGTTAATGAAGTTAAGTGTATTCAAGTGGGATGGTAGCACAACGCAGTGAACTATCTTGTGACTTCTTGGTCTTTGGCTTCTGTTTCTGCTGACACACACTCACCCTCTTGTGGCTGTCTTGTGACATTACAAATAACAGTAATTACAGTGCTTTTATATGAAAAGCCTTGAAAACAAACCAGTAAATTTAAGAAAACTAATTATCTGATCTAAAACCATTATTGAACCATACATGTGTTAAATTACTGTTCTTTCTAAAGCTCATTATAAATCAAGGCAGTATTGTTTAAAAACAGATAGCTAATGAAGTGAAGTGTATTCAGCAAGAATGGTAAGCACGTCAGTCTGCTGGGCTGCACATATTATTTGTGTGGAATGGGGATACAGCGCTTCTTCTGCATCCTTGGATTGATTTATTGGTGGGGACAAATCAGTGATAGCTGGGTATTGGTGGACATGTCACCTCCGTCCATGTCAAATCTACACTCATGGGTGAGGTTAAACACAAAGCAGCTTTATTGCTGGCTGGACTCAGGAGACACAGGACACATGAGACTGAGGATACAACACAAGGAATCGCCAGGGAGTGACTGAACTAAACAGCAGAGAGGGAGCTAATCAAGGAGACGAGACACACCTGGAGGGGATTAGTGCAGGACACAGGAGGAGGAACACAGGCATGAACTGCACACAAGGGAGCAGAATATGACAGTACCCCCTCCTCAAAGGGAGCTTCCAGACACCAAGAGGGGCATCGGAGCAGGACTCGGGGACTCTGGAGCAGGGATGTGGAGCGTCCACTTGGACCCCCATGGAGATCGGCATCGCAACCAGGTGTGGAGCATCCTCTTCGACCCCCATGGAGATCAGCACAGGAACCGGGTGTGGAGCGTCTGCTTGGAACCCCAAGGAGATCGGCTCCAGAGATGGATGGCCTCAGAGTCTGCAGCGGCACAGGAGGGTCCTGGGGCTGCAGCGGGTCGATTTACCTCCTGGATGATGTCCTCTGCTGGGTCCATGGTGGTTGGTTTCTTCTGCCACGTCTGAGGTAGTGCAGGACCCAAATGCAGGAGGACGGAGGCAGGAACAGGTGAGGTAAAACCAAAAAAAGCTTTATTGCAGGACGAACTCAGGAGACACAGAACACATGAGGCTGGGGATACAACACAAGGAATCGCCAGGGAGTGACTGAACTAAACAGCAGAGAGGGAGCTAATCAAGAAGATGAGACACACCTGGAGGGGATTAGTGTAGGACACAGGAGGAGGAACACAGGCACGAACTGGACACAAGGGGGCAGAACATGACATAAAGACAAATATCCCTAACTTTTTTGAGTCATGTAAGTAATTTATAATATGGAATAAACTTGGATACTATTTGTCAGTTTCGTACATGGAATAGAGAAACATACTCCAAAATTAGCATAATGAAAACTGAAGTTTTAGTAGAAGATGAAATCTCAAATAGTCACCACCAACACAAAATTTAAAATAAAACCAACTTTCAACTTTACAAATATATACTGCAATTTCTTTTACCAATAAAGAAAAAAAAAAGAAATTTTAAAGATGTCAAGATTTATTTAAGTTGCACTTTTAAACAGTACAACACTGCTACAACAAACAATTTCTGCACACCTGTAAAAACTTGAAAATGTCTTATGAGGTAAATCTAAACAAATATAAAGAAACATTATTTCATGGTCACATTTTTAAAAAATGTTAAAAGTGAACTGGTCTAAAACGTTTAAACCAGTCTGGTCTTACAGAAGGAAACGAGACTGTTTCTGTCCGTGAACACAAATTGATTTTTAAAGAAATCTATTTCAGCTGTACATGAGTTCATAACACATTTGGCTCAGCAATCCCTGAACAGGAAGTTTTCTTTTGGAAAGGTTTTAACACAAGTAACAATATTTTTTAAAATCTTAATCATGTGCAATAACCTGGTATTGTTTTGTAAAGTGTGCTGACAGAAAATCCAAGAGAAAAAAGTGAGTAAAACTCAAATAATAAGCTATAAAAGTAAAGTGACTTTAAAACACCTTCTGATTCTCAAACCTCACTTAAGTCATGAAATATGAAGCAATGCTTCAGATTTATTATTAATAATATCCAGTTTCATGCTGATAAATGTTTTTGCTGTGCGACTAGGTTGTTCCAATACACACACACACACACACACACACACACACACACACACACACACACACACACACACCACAATCAGACATGCATGCTCATTAGTTTCTCAACGTTTTCATGCACGCTGAAACAATGTTGATAAAAATACTGCTCAGGTTCTATAGTTCAGTCCTTCCTTTATGACCAACCTCGTGTGACGGCCGGCCGTTTCTCTGCTTTCAAACCCATTTCACCTTTTGATGCATTTGAGAGTATTTTTTTTACCACCTGTTATGGTTAAAATAACTTTGGCTTAACAGCAGTAGAGTTTGTTGAATGTAAAACATTAACACTGAGATTTTTCTGATACTTTAGTCCACTCTCCTTGAGTTTTCCCTCTTAGGCCTAAAATGCAGTTTGCTCAAGGAGCGAGCTCAGACTCCTGTGTCTTGCTCCTCCTCCTCTTCCTGCTGGGACAGGAGCTGGTACTGTTCGCTGCCTACTGGCAGGAAGACATTCCGGGAGCGAACCCCGTCCTCCGAGGAGGACGGTCGATGAGAATTGGAATCCAGCTGATCGATGGAGCTGCACTTGGTGTACAGCTCACGCTGCACCAGGCCGGGCCCCTCCTGGGGAGGAGTGTCGGGTGCCCCGCGGTTTTTCAACACTGTGTGGATGTAGCCAACAGGTAACGGCAAAGTGGCAAAGGCTACGAGCAGGATGATCATAACCAGGGCCCAGTTGGGGTACTCGAGAGTCATCTCTGAGCCCTGGAAAGAGGGAGAGACAAGACAGGGAAAAGATTAGCACATAAATACAAAATACACAAAAAATTACACAATACACAAGAATGTTCATGCACTAATGGGCGTTTATTGTCATTAATATGCACTCATTTATTTACGTTTGACCTCATTTGAGAAATAAATTTTAAAATATTTTGATGCACGTTTGACAACAGCTCACTCTGGTTCGATTCCAGGCGGTGTACGTGGGCCCCTTGAAGACCATCCGCAGCAAACTGGCAGCCAGAAGGCCGACCATCGCCAGCAAACACACATACTTCCATAGATACCTGTACACCACTGGAGGGCGCCACTTGAGCATGACTTCAATATCATCCAGGAAGCTGCAGGCAGGGAGGATATTTATGAGTAATGCATCTTTTTGAGATCCGATGTCTGTATTATAATGCTCAGATTATAAAATCCACTTACCGATCTGTGCCATAAACCCACGCCACACTGATGGTTTCAAAAATTACAACAATGACTAACGGCAGGGTGGCAGAGTAGTCGTCAAACATGGTCACGAAATAGTTTCCAGAGCGCTGGGTGAACAATAATCCTAACACAAACCCCAATGCACAGATGAAGACTGAAAAACAGGTGATTTACAAGTTAATTTCACATAAAATCATGAAAGTAAACTCTCTAACATCTGTTGGCTCTGGTATTTAACTTAAATGTGATTGTCTTTTGGTTATAGTACCAGAAAGAAGGGTCCGATGGCGTCCCAAGAGGCTAAAGTTGTCCATGAGGGGCGTGAGGATTCCCTGCATGATCCCAAACATGGTGCTGAGGCCCAGGTTGAGCAGCATCAGGAAGAACAGTACAGACCAGAAGGGGCTGGCTGGGAAGAGGGTCATGACTTCAGTGAAGGCTATGAAGGCCAGGCCTGTCCCTTCAATACCCTGAACACACACACACACACACAGGTCACTAGATAGTACATATACTATATGCCTCCTGCAGCTTTGGGGTCATGTGATAACTCAAATAAAACATGTTTTCCACCCCGTCTTGTTTTTTTAGCTTCTCCTTTCCTCCCACAATCACAGCTTGCTTCTATTTATCCTAGAGACTCTAGAAACAGCGTCCCATACGTGTTCATCCTCCTGCCTGGTGGATATTTTAAATATGTGTTCATCCTCCTGCCTGGTGGATATTTTAAATATGTGTTCATCCTCCTGCCTGGTGGATATTTTAAAGTTCCTCCCAGATCCCTGAGAGGTTTCTAAGAATATCATCACTTATCAAGACATCACTATTGTGTAATGCGTCAAACTGGTGGATTATAGTTTGCTTAGTTCTTATTGAACGCAGCTTCAGAGTCCCAAACAAATGTTACCAAGAAGACAATAGGTTAATTCTATCATATAGTATAACCACACATCTTATGAGAATTATTACTAAACCTTTTTCCTCTTATTTAATTAGTATTTTACTGACTTGAATCCTGTAAAATTTCATACTGTATCATATAATTGTATGATTATATGATATTAAGTATTTTTTGCACATTCCCACCCTCACACACACACACGCACGCACGCGCGCGCACGCACACACACACACGCACACACACACGCACACACACACACACACACACACACACACACACACACACACACACACA